>PNEQ01030591.1:38327-124087 GCA_003012365.1 Medauroidea extradentata | reverse complement strand
TCCTCGTCGCCAATTGTGATGTCTGCAATAAATACACAGAACTCCATGTCCACTCACTTTAATACATATTCCACAACAACGCTTACAATACATACACGCTCCTCTCGACACGTCCGTCATAGGACACCCTACACTCGTGTATATCAGTTCCATCACTTCACACTGCTCTACACTACCTTACACTCATACACCACACTTTGGTAGGAAGCGAGCGCTCTAATCACTACAAAATACACACCGTATTTTCAGAATAGATTTGTTCGTAACATGACACGATTCTGAATCGTTCATTTTAAACAGCGTTCCATAAACCAGTGAGGTATAGCCTGTTCACTTTAAACTGAGCACTTCCCAACACTTAAAAATAACTAAGAACTGTATTTTATTGAGGCGAGAAATTTTATGTTTTGAGAGGAGTAAAACGTTTACACTGGGTTTTTTGTTCCATTAAACTTTTTATATAAAAATAGAAAACACAGTAAAGATGGATGCACAATTGCTGCAAGAAAAATTTAAGCATTGCTCACTTTATCGTGAACAGGCTATATCCCACTACACTCTTAAAAAAACCGTATTGTCCCTAAAGTATAAACAAAATACCAACTTCGTGGATAAACGTTTTGCTATTAAGCGTTCCTGGTTAAATATTTATGACGCTGAGAATGTATAGTCTATATTTCGGCGCAGGACATTACGCTACAGGAGTTTGTCATTTTGGAAAAAAATATTTGTAAATAAAATTGATATAGCTGTTGCAAAAACGCGTGTTTAATATCTTAAAAAATTTTATAATATCAACCTCGAGAAGGTAATTGGAAGTCACGGAATCATAAGACAAATTTTGAGAAGGTCTGTGTCGATTACAAGGACTAAGTATTTAAAAAAAATATTTTATTTTAATTTCTATGGTTTAAACTAGAAGTTATTTCTGTACGTGTAACGATAGCGCTGCCGACAAAGACCTAATTGGTGCCGGAAGTTTGATGCTTTATAACCATTTACATACCAGCATACTCCTAACGACTACAATTTGACCATCATCTTAGTGTTTACGTTTTTTCGTCCGACAAGTGTATCTATAAATTTTCGTTTTTATCTTTTCAATGATTAGGAAAATTTTCTGTGGACTTTTTTGTAGGATTCACAGTTATAGCGGTAAATGTTTACTGTATTTAACAATTTTGAACTTCATCTTGTTTTCTCAGAAACCACGCATCATTAACAAATTATGTTAATTTATAATGTAGGTACTCTTAATATTAGTACTGCTGGGGAACGAACGGAACGGGTAGATCCCTACAGGTTATGCAACTCTCCGGACACAGGGAGTAAGCTGGCTGCGTATGATCAGGTTAGTAGGCGTACGTGTAATTTCCACTTTAGTCTAGTCTTGTGACTAGAAATGCACGTAGCGGGCACCAAAATTCACAACAAATATTTTTGTTTTGCAACCATCATCAATAAACCTAACTGAAACAATGCGTTGTTTAGTTTCTGTATTACTGGCCCTAAGAAAAATTTCATGTCTAGTGCATTCAACCGAAGCGACTGAAGCCCTGAAAATAACTTTGAAACTGTGAGTTGCCTGGGTGGACGTTTTTGTGCATTTGAGGCCTATAAGTGTGGAAGTGGTAAGGACGACACAACATGCACATAACGCCTCAACTTAGCCTCTAAGCGCAAGTAATTTGAACTGGCAGGAGTCTTCTCGCCGACAACTCGCGTCTATCAGACATTCAGTGATGAGTCTATAATTTTAAAACGGCCTTTTCAGACTTCCGTACTTCAAAATATACTAACCGGATGTATGGGAAACTCAGATTGCGACCTGCACTGAACTTAGTTGCAGACTTTCCACCAATAAAATTATATGGTCACCGCTCAATGTCCCACAGTAAAAATCGTTCGGCGGGAAGCTTGCACTCTAGTTCAGCGCTTGGCTCGTTGAGGCGACGTGGCTGTTAATGCGCGCTTCAAGGTCGACCTTACAGCTCCGTCGCTTTTGAGCCTCTCACGCGCGGGTAGGCGACGCCCTTAAGGGGGCGGTCACCTCAGTTTTCAACGTCTTTTATTATTTTTATATTTGTACCAGATATTTTTTTTTTATTTTAGACATAAATTGTGACAAAATCTTCCTCTTAGGAAAGTTTTGTATCTCTTATAGTTCTTGCGTAACGAGTCGTAAAAGTCAATATTTATACTTTACGGTTTTATGCACGCCACTAAAACCAACTGACATACCAAATCTAAAAAATTCACAATGTATAACAAAGTTGTAGGCTGTGATTTGACACATATGAAAACAAAAAAATTATATAGTTTTGTATTTTTAAAAATTTGTTGAAATTTTTAAATTTTTATTTAAAAACTTAGCATTTTTGTTAAATACAAAAATATTTTTTATTTTTTGTTTTATATATGTCAAATCATAGCCTACAACATTGTTATACATTGTGAATTTTTCCGGTTATGTATGTCAGTTGGTTTTAGTGGTGTGCATAAAACCGCCCTTAAGGAAGAATAGTCTCCATCATTTCGGATTGGTAGAACTGTAGCTTTTAATTTGTTATAATGCCTACAAGTATTTGTTATGTTCTAGGCATCGACATTGCAGGTAGCTTAATTTCGTGCATTGTCTACATTTGGTATTGTTCAACACTATTGCCTATACTATTTCTATAACCACCAACGTAAAGCTATTACTTGTTTTCTTCCGTTATCTTCTAGTTATAAATTATCAAAGGTACTGAAGGCGGATCTATTTGACAGGACCTAAGAGGGATGATTAATATGCGTCATTTGCTGAGCGGAGATTGACGTAAACCTCCTTGCATGGAACTTACGGCGAAAAATGTATTAATTACATTTGTACGTGTGACGAGTCAGCGTGGAAAGCAGTGAAGGTTTTAATACAGATCTGTATGGCCCTATCACGAGCGTTACTCTTGTGGGCGAGAGGTCGAATTATAACCACTCTAATTAACTCGCAAAAATTCCTCGTCTCTAATGTGTGCGTGTATGTATGTTTGTGTGTATAATGTTGCAGTGTCTACATACATTCGTAAATGGTGCTTATCATGATAAAGCACATTTTTAAGACAGCGGCGTAATAACACTCTGTGTTGTACAGCACGCAGTGGCCAATCAAACATAAGCTACGTGTCTAGAGCCTAGCACGATCGTATCAAAGACTCTGCTTCGCCATTTCGCTTCTGAACATTCAGTTATTCTGGCTAGAATCCTGGCATACTCTTTTTGGTGTATCTTCAATATAACTGGGGCTATGAATATTTCGCGAGTTCAACGACCAACATGCTAGAATCCATTATCCTATCCAGTGTATACCGAAGCTCTACCATTTGTCCATTACCTGCTACTCACTCAGACAGCAGACAATGAACGAATATATGGGGCTTGAGTATACATAGAACATTGCATTCTAGCATACAGATTATTGAACTCGCGAATTTTTCCTAGTCTTAAATATAACAGTTATCAGTCCTGTTGCTGTTTGTATGATATAATGTAACGATCCGTCTGCTTGACCCACTGGTTAGAGCTCCTGGCCGGTGGGCGAAAGGTCCCGGGTTCGACTCCCGGCCTGGGAGGAAAAAATTAATTCTACATCCCCAGGTTCACGACTGTGTGTTGAGGTTGCCCCGTCACCCCAACCCTGCTGAAGGCAATGGCGAACCATCGCAGTAAAACCTTCGTCTAATAGCCCCAGGTTTCCCCCAAGGCCGTTTACTTAAAAACATATGGAATTTTTAGAGAAAAACAAAGAAACTGTATGTCACATTACAAGACAAAATTTACTGTGCGTATGACACACAAGAGGCATATCAGGTTCAGTTTTAAACCAAACATGTCGACTTGCGTAGCATTAAACATGTACGATATATGAAAATAGCCCTGAAGTTACGTATAACAGAGTATACCTACACTTGGCAACACTGGAGTGGGGTGGTGCAGGCTGGCGTGAGTGCAGAGTTTGACAGGCGTGATACAGTTGAAGCTGCACCTGAAGCTGTGAGACCAGTCACGACTCGATGCAATAACTGCTCTCTGCATGTTCCTGCATGCCAGTCGGCGCGCCTGTCCACTGCAACAACTACACACGGCGTTTTTTTTTTTTTTTTTGCAAATAAAAACGTTATTGTTGCCGTAAGCGGGATTGACTTTGAGACATTACAAAATTTATCTTTCGCGTATATAGTAGCCCTGAATAAATTCACTTGCGATAAATTCCGAATAGTCAATACCTACATGGCATTTAATTAATATTTACTCACAGTTGACAATAATGGAAAATATAAAGACCATATAAAAGTAAATCACCCCCGCTTAGGTATTACTTATATTTTTACTCTCCAAAAGTTTGGTTTCAGACATTTTTACTTTCTTTTATCAAAAACAGTAGTTCTTTAAGCATACAGCTTGTCTTAAAAACAAAACTAACATTGCCATAAAGATTACTAGTACACTACTTGTAAAGTAAAGTAACAACTTTTTTGCTATCATTACTATACAGAATATTGTAAAATTGCATTTCAAAATTTTGGGTGAATATTCCGTACATCTAGAGGAACAAAAATTTAATATAAAAATAGATCCGATAATACGTGAGAATTTTTTTTATAAAATCGTGAAAATTCAAATGAATTACTGAAGAATTTGCAGTTAATTATTTCAGATCACTTTGACGTAAACGAACTAAACTAACAACTGAACCACCTATTAAATACATTCTAGTCCAAATAAAATTATAAAAAATACCAGACATTACTGCTTTGGTGATGCATCCCCCATAAGTGTCTCACAATGAACTTCATTACAGATGAACGATAAAATCGCAGACACGGCGGAAATTCACGTGCGCCAGTTCTACCTTAAACCCAAAATAAAACGAATTTTTTTTTTCAGGTTCGTAGAAATAAGTTTATCTCACGAAAATATTTTGTGTTTATTTACGAAATATCCAAGACGTCGTTCACATTACAATTACATTTACAGAGCCTCCCAACACAGTGACGAGGACATTTTATACTGCCGTTCCTGGAAATGCACTAACCGATACGTGAAATCCAATTATAGCATTTCATTGAACTTATTTTATACCGATAAAAATTTACAGTCACTGCTCAAACTCCCGTAGTGAAGCCGGTTCAACGTAAAGTTGGCGCATAGTGGCGCAACGGCATCTGTTGAGCGTATGTCTGTCGCCCTAAGCGTTCAGTCGCTTCTGTGCCATGAAACTCCAGGCAGGCAGCTAACTGAACGCCGTGGTCCAGTGGTACTTCATCTCCGCTGGGAGGAGGTTGACAGAATTACAGCTGCTACAGAAGGTTTATCGTGGCGTTATTTCAAGGTGTGCGTTTTCGTTCGCACGTGGAGGTAGAAGTGCAAGCCTCTTGCAGGACCAATAAACAACCTCCGGCCGGCAGTAAACTGACTGCAGTTCTCCAGTGAAACCCGCCCCGTCGAGGGTGTGGCCCCGTGGTCACGTGATCTGCGACCGTGTTTATTTCCGCGCTAACGAGCCTCGCCGTGGTGAATCATGGGCCTGCCTCTGTCTAGCGACAATCCTTCTGTCATTTTTCCCGCAAGCTTCGCGCATTTGCATGCACTAGACGACGTCTTCAGTGGCGTTTATCGCGATAGCATGACCGTGATCTGAGAGCCTCGAGAAGAAATGAGCTCCAGTTACACTTAGAGACTCTGTGCACGGAGCTGCGCAAATTTCGGCATTCTTCTTCTGTCTTCTCATCCCTCAAAAAAATGTCTTCGCGAATTTGGCTTCAGTCAGAGAAAGGAAAAATTATTTGAGTGACAGTTGTACCTTGCAAATTTTGTTTTATTATATATTATTTTTTGTGACAGCCTGGTACATACTTTAAATGTGTCGCGGTGTCATGTAAAATTGTTTTTTTTTTTTATTTTTAACTGAACTATTTTACGTGAGTACGTACATAGCGTAATACGCTAATTTACTAAACCGAATTCTTACAAACTTCAGCGTAGCATGGAATGTCTCGGTCAAGACATCAGCTCCATTAGCAACACTGTATCTGAGACAACATACGTGGGGTAAATTTACGGCATTTTAAGAATTCAATATTAAAAAATGTACCTGCCAGATATCGCATGAAACTGATTTTTGCTACAAATATTCCACCAGTAAAACTATATGGTCAATTCTTAAGGAGGCCGCCTGCCCTGGCCGCCGAGCGATGAGCAGAGCTTCTTTCGATACAAGTTTATACTAGACCCACGCAACAAACGTGAATGTTGTTTCCTTTAGAATAGCAATGAAAGAACGTTATAGGTTATTCGGGAAAAATTGAGCCCTAAAAATTAAACCTTTGAAAAATATCACTAGCCGTTGTTGCATACAATTCAACATTAATTCTAGTTGCTTTACTGATTGTATGATTGGTAGCGAAGCTACGTAATATAGGTCCATGTATTTTCTTATTTAAATACAATAATATTAAATTAAAATCAACTGAAATCGACATTAATGTATTTTATATAATTAATAAAACTTTTTTTTAACCATTTGTATGGATTTATACTGACTAAAATTTTTGTTATACGCGCAACTATCAAGTGGCGTGTTTAGAGAGGTTATAAATTTCCCATTGTTAGCCGTTACGTGCAGAAAGATACAAAATGGCTGAAAATAGAAATTTAGCAGAACATTTTTGAGTGCTCACTTTATTCCGAACCGCCAATACAAGCGTGCATATTCTTATCAGGTCCTCCACTTATCCACTTAACTTATCTTTAAAACGCATTTTCTCGCAGCCTAAAATTAAGAATATGGGTGTTTTTACGGTACTTTTTAGGCATGTTAATCTTGATTTATAATTATATATAGATGGGTACAACACAACTTTTTCTCTAATATTGTGTCATAAAATTGTTGGGTCACCACTGAATCCCTTATAGAGGCGAGTTATCCGCGAGATGACTGCAAGCCAGATCAACGACTTGTGCTTAGAGGTTAGGGCTAGTCGTGATATGTGTGCTGTGTCGCCCTTAGCTGTCCGCGATTCTTGGACTCGATCGCACGAAACACGTCCACCAAGGTGGTTACCTTCACTACTTAAGGCCTCTCTCTTTAGTTTTGCAATGGTTTCGAAAATATTTATTTTAACGCAGCGCAATACATATAGGTATCAAAAATTCAGTTTTACAATTTTAAGGCTTTTATATCATCGTTTGTGTCTTAATTTTTCTGTTGCAGTACACCAAACGGATTTTTAGATTTTTGCCCTTGAAATATTACATTTTGTGGTCAAAATAAGCCAAAATGAAGTAAAATATTTATTTGCTAGCAAACAGTATATTATTTTTAAGAATGCTCTGGCAAAATTGTGTATCGTATTCGTATGACTGTAAACAGTCTCAAATTTTTCAAAGCATTTGGTTAAAAAATATTCGTGACATTTGCAATTGTTTGAATTAAATGAAAGACCATGGCCTTAAAACGGTTTGACGGAAAGATTGCACGCTATAGTTCATTGTCTGGTGCGTAGTGGCGATGTGGCATTTGACTCGCGAGTTATGATCGCCCTTACAGCTGTTTCGCTACTGTGCCACAGAACTCTAGACGGACGCCGCCGCCTCGTAAGTGACCTTTAATCGCAGCAAAGAAAAAGAAAAAAAAAATGCGTGTGGTGAAGGGGAGGACGTGTCTGCCAGGGCCGGAATAAAAAAAAAATCGTCCGAGCATTCGAGTGATACTTCTTAACAAGCGCTAGCAAACCGAAGTAGGTTTGGCCAGATTGGGAATCGCATCGTAAATATATCCTGCCGATTGTCAGTTCAGTGTTTAGAATAATGTTTTCGTATTTTCCAAAACACTTCAGTATGCTGCATCTTATATGAGTGAAAAATGATTCTTTGAAACGAATACTAAGGTCAACGGGCTCTACACGTGTCCCAACGGCTCTAAGCCCAAAGCGCCTAATTGACGTTAGCCTTCCCGTCGAGAACACTACTTAAAAGTGGAAGTAGGCGGGGACACTTCTGACAAATAAATAAATTCTCACACTCACCGGGAAAGAAATGTTTATAATTTACGGCGCGCGCAAGAAAGCGCTTATGATGCAGTTGGCGCACGATAATTAACTAAATGCGCAGGCCTGTAATTATACGCGTTGCGCGCACGTGGACGTCGAGGGTGCTTGCGTGTACCCCCCTCCCCCCCCCCTGAACCAACTCTGCCAGGGGCGTCGACTTTCCCACGCTGCGGGGTCGACTTGAGTGGTCGAGGTGTCGATAATATCGCTTCAGTATGCGTGCGTGCAAACACATACGTCAGTTTCCGAGAAGGTTCAATTCATGACAAAATAAACAAGTGTACAGAATCGAAAATAGAGATTCTGAAAACGGCTACGTGCTTTAGCGTATAGCAGAACACGTACCGTGCCGTATGAACCTCCTGACATACGAAAAATACGTGATCGGTCATAAAGAAGGTATGTAGGCTATAGGCGGTTCACATTAAAGTGAGCACTTCCCAACATTTTTAATAATTTAAAAAGTGTATTTATTGGGGCTATATAGTTAAGTTTTGAGAGTTGTGAAATGTTCACACTAGTTTCTACTTACATGTGAAGTTTTCGTATTAAAAATAGTAAAGATGGAGGCATAATGGGCAGAATATTGTAAGCAATGCTCAATTTATCGTGAACAGCCTATAGTGTACTTTATTCTGGCTGTGAACACCTCCTGAGGATCTTGCGTAGGCATTGGTTTCTTCTGTGGTGACCTGCTCAGACTGTACTTTATCTTCTTCAAGGTGGAAGCAGAACTAAAACATTGTCAGATTAGTTACCTTGTTGCTTTAACTTTACGCGCATCGTATTACAACTAAGCTAGAAAATAGTTTTCAATCAGTGGTGGTTTGTGGGCTGTTGCCATGCATCACTGTAGATAGTGAAAGAAGTACACTGCTGACAAACGCGCCGTATACAGGTTGTTGCAAAATTGCGTGTCAACATTTTGGGGTAGCAACCCTCACATCGAGAGGAACGAAAACTGTCATGTGAAACTTAGGCCAGAAAACTCACCGTCACTGTACTATAGGTATCATGTTACTGTGGAATACTGCATAGGCATTGCCTACCTTTCAAATAAATACAACTCGTCAGAAATGTAGCTGCCGATAATAGTGGCAATGGCATTCTACATAACGGCGCGGTCTACCACAATTTTTATCGCCATATTTATTTTGTATTTGTACCACATATTTTTTTCTTATTTTAGACACAAAATGTGGCTAAATGTGGCTCTTATGAAATTTTTTTATCTCTCATAGTTTTCGCGTAATGGCTTGTTAAAGTCATATTTTGCATGTTTCCGTTTTAAGGACTACACTAAAACCAACTGATACACCAAACTAAAGAAAATCACAGTGGATAAAGACATTGCAGGCTACAATGTCATGCTCATAAAAATAAAGTATAAAAATTATTTGTATTTAAAAAAATGCTGAAACTGAAAATAAAAATTTTTTTAATTCAATATTTTATTTTAAAAGCAAATAATTATTATTCTTTATTTTTATAAGCATGACATTGTAGCCTGCAATGTCTTTATCCACTGTGCTTTTCTTTAGTTTGGTATATCAGTTGGCTTTAGTGTAGTCCTTAAAACGGAAACATGCAGAATATGACTTTAACAAGCCATTTCGCGAAAACTATGAGAGCTAAAAAAATTTAATAAGAGCCTAATTTAGTCACATGTTGTGTCTAAAATAAGAAAAAAATATCTGGTTTAAATAAAAAATAAAAATAGCGATGAAAATTGTGGTAGACCGCGCCCTTAACATGATTCAGCTCGCACACTATACAGTGTCCCTCTAGATGTAAGCATTGTTCCTTGGAAATATTGACATACAGTTTTGCAACATCCTGTATACAAGTAACCATGAAATATATACTGGCTACTGAAACATATCAGCAGACCAGCCTGTAAGTGATATAGCATCAACTAGCACATAATCCTGTACAGGCCCGAGCATATGCAGCCCATCTTGCAACCACCCACCGGCCTTTAATGGTTCCAGTATAATTCGACAAAATTAAACTTTCAATTTTATCGTGTGTTTCGTAATTGATTTCCAATCCTATACAATATAACTAACAAACTTTGTGCCTGGAGCGATTCAGGGGAAACCGCGAGAAACCGAAATCAGGATGGCCGGAGCTGGGGACCGAACCCGGGTTCTCCCGAATGCGAATCCATCTTGTTACCGTTACGCCACCTCGCACAGTTTGATTCTCTTTATTTGGTTTGGCTGAGACCATGAAGGTCGTGAATGTAAATAAGTGATATTTGACCAAATGGTGGGCTATCTCACACCACACACAGTTTCGGATTTAAAATCTGACCAAATACAGTGTCATAAAATAACTATTTGAAAATAACATAATGACATCGTGAAAGCGATGTAAGGCCTCCGTGATCTGTTTTGCGCGCTAAAGCCTCGGAAGAAAATGAGTGATAATGGCGACTCTGCTGCGCGCACCCAGTATCCTATGGCTACAGCCACGGTTTTGTCGCGAACCTATTTTTGCCTAGCTTTGTTTCAGTGTCTCCTGTGCACATCGGCAGGTCTGCTTCATGATTATTGGCAGCGTGTCTATGTTCAGACACATCTCTCATTTGACTGCACCAATCAGAATAAGATTATTGTGACTCCGTACATCAGTAATTTGCCAAGGCAAGTGAGAGTAAAATCATCCAACCACAGACGATGTAGCAGATCTGCAGATGTGCACATGACGTATTGGAACCAAATGTTGCAAAAATCTTTTCGCCATAAAATCGTGGCTCTACTATGGCTCTTACGCCAAAATCGCTGAACTAGTGTGCAGGGTTTCCGTCGTACGGCTCAAACTCGTTACCTTGTATTGTTGGAATATCTGCAGAAACGTTCATTGTAGAACCCTTGTGTGGTTTTTTATTAAGGTGGATTCGCAATTCTGCGACGAGGTCGACACAACTGCTCCGACAGCAACGACGATTCTGGTAACGTTCGCAATGCTCCGACATGCCGACATGGGGCTTGTCATGGTGTGGCCGTCGACAGTACCACAGAGTAGAAGCCGCTGTATTTAATTGAATGCATTATTTCAATCAGCTGGTTGAAGAAAACACGAATGAAATCGTAAAAAGAAAGTTGCGAAAGAAAAGGCAACACAAACATAATTCATAATGTTCTTCGCTGAAATAAAGCTGTCATTTATTATTCCTTCGCAAACAACCTAGTTACTTTCTTTATAAACAAGCAATGAGTATCTGGAACGAAAATTAACTGCAGTCAAGGTACATTTTGTGAAGTTTAATCTGTTTCCAAGTGTTATTGTCAACAAGTAATTTTTATACAGGTAAAATATACCAAGCATTATCATATGTAGGTAAATTTCGTTTCATAATGTTGTATTTCCTATCCTTACAAGGCCCGACACGGTGAAAATTAGAAACAGAATCTACTTTCGTCGGGCTGTCGGGGCAGTAATTTTGTCGGACTGATGCTTACGTTTTATTGGTTGCTGCTCGGTGTGTTGGGACTATTGGGTCGGGCTCACCGGGGCTTTGTGAATCCACCTTTATTCTGAGTAATCGATTTTGAGGTACAATGGGGATGTTACCTATTTTTATAATATTTTTATTTAAGTGTACGTTTAATTTTATGAATATTGATACTACTATTTATTTGCGTATAACTCGAGAATAACGTAAATAAAAAGAGCGTTCATTGTAGCTTAGTAAAAACAAGTGCTGCCATGTTAATGGCCCTGTGACGTCATTTGACTTGTTATTGCGTGTCTGTTTACACAAACTCTACAGCTACTTCACGTTTAGCTCGTGAAATAGCGTTAAATCCAGTTGTGTATGGGGTAAGAACATCAGGCATGGCTGGACCTCCGTTTAGTTTTAACTGTGTATAGTAGCTCCTATGAGCGTCAATACAATTAAATTTACTCCAAACACAATACTACAGCGCCGTGTAGCAATACAAGACGGACTGCGTGGTTTCTAGAAGACGAGACCTGTCTGATATTAGCGACAAAAGTACAGTTTATGTATGCAATGGTTCTTTCAGTGTATTGTATACAATATGACACGGCTAGCATGAATTAATATTTTTAAAGTTATGACCCAATCTCGATATATGTTAAACTTACAATGTTTTTGCTGTTCCACTGTGCGGTCCCCCCCCCCTTTTTTTTTCAGTAGAAACGGCTTACCCAACTGGCGAGTTCAAGGCACCTGTGTTTGGTCGATAATTCGAGAGGTGGGCGGGAATGGCTAAATTCGTCTATAGGTGGCAACACTGCAGGTGCAGCTCTCACAAGAAACGTAACAATTGTTGGGAGGAAAAATGTGGTATTTAATAGAAACATTTACCTGTGTATTATTTTCCCAACTCACGCAACCAGAACGCTTGATCAACAGTTTGTAAGAGTCAGGTTCGATTAAACACGTTCAAACTATTAGCTCGGTGGGTTCACTTTTTGGACGCATGCGTATTTCGTTCTGTTAGCTTTTTAAAGCAAAATTTATTATTCTTGACCGTAGCTGAAACAATAAATCAAAACCGTTGTAAGTTATCATCACTCCGAGATTTTAACTACACTGATATAAGTTCCAACCTATCGCTAAAATGTTGCAATGTGCAATAGCTACTTGCTGTCTTCACCCTCTCAACTCAGCACCAGTGAAATCTTCGTTATTAACTAAAAAAATAAAAACTCCAACTGCAACCATGCATGCATTAACAACGAGCAAATTGCCAGAGTTAGTCTCTTAGTAACCGGGTTCATTTAATTTTATCAATTTTTTCAGTCAATGTAAAATTGCAAAACATTCTATAATGCTTGGCGGGCAGCGGCAAACGAAAACAACAGGCATTTGCCAATAAGAACATGTGTTCAATGTTTACGGCGGCGTTTGAAAGTGTGGCATTTTTAAAGCTCAATAATTTAAAAATGACAATGCGTACGGAATTAATGCCTTACGTTGCATTTGGTGCGAAAATTATTCGAAAGAATCATGTAAATGTTAAACTGCTTTTCTAGGTACCTTGACCATTGTGCAAACAAACTGTTGTAACTATGGTGGTAATACGCGTAATATTTTGAAAGGTCCGACAAATATCTTCTGAAATATGATTTATTTTCGCAGTCTAATGCACTAAGAACACGTTTAACAGTCACAAAAAGGCATATAACAGTTTTCAACAATGTTGAACTGCCAGGTCGGCATATTAAAATATAACGTAGAAACAGATCATGGCTGTCGCTAAAATTATATGAAAACAAACAAACGTATATTCGGAGCACAACTGCGACCAAGAGCAATATTAGTAGTCATTTTGAACTTTCCGGCAGGTTATTGCACCAGGCGCGAACGCTGGTCCTTGCACCCAGAGTGCGGGCGGCGCGAGGCAGTGCTGTACGGGCTCGGCGTCTGGCCGGCGTTTCTCAATATTAAATTAGGCGACGTGCGCAGAATACGGGATCGCGTGTGACGACGCACGCCTCGGACCACAGTCGCTGTAACTCACTGGCGATGCGTGCGCGGGATTGAATAGAACTTCGTGACTCGCGGAACTTATGGGCGCGGTCTACCGCAATTTTCATCACCATTTTTTTATTTTTTATTTGTGCCATAAATTTTTTTCTAATTTAAGACACAAAATGTGACTAAATTTGGCTCTTGTGAAATTTTTTTATTTCTCATAGTTTTCGCGTAATGGCTTGTTAAAGTAATATTTTTGTATGTTTCCGTTTTAACGACTACACTAAAACCAACTGATATACCAACCTCAAAAAAATCACAGTGGATAAAGACATTGCAGGCTACAATGACACGCTCATAAAATTAAAGAATAAAAATTATTTTAACTTTAAAAATTTTCTGAAACTGAAAATAAAAATTTCAAAAGTTCAATAATTTTTTTAAAAATACAAATTATGTTTATTCTTTAATTTTATGAGCATGTAGTTGTAGCCTGCAATGTCTTTATCCACTGTGATTTTTTTGAGTTTGGTATATCAGTTGGTTTTAGTGTAGTCGTTAAAACGGAAACATGCAAAATATGACTTTAACAAGCCATTACGCGAAAACTATGAGAGGTAATAAAAATTCATAAGAGCCAAATTTAGTCACATTTTGTGTCTAAAACAAGAAAAAAAATATATGGTACAAATACAAAATAAAATAATGATGATGAAAATTGCGGTAGACCGCGCCCTTAACTGCACACAACTGCGCTATACGCACTTCTTTTCAATAACCTATCTCCCAATATTTCCTTTGTCTTTAGGGATTAAGGCGGCTGCGTGGGTGGACGTATTTAGACCGCGAAGTGTGTCACAACACGCTCATCATGCTTACCTTCTAGGCGCAAGTCGTTAAATTGGTGTGCTGTATTCTGCTGATAACTCGCTTATGAAAGACATTCAGCGGTGACGCTACATTTTACAACGTAATATTGATGACAGCAAATTAATTAAGGGGCCCGCCTTCTCAGTCCGCCGAGCGGTGTGCAAACTGCTAAACGCGAGTCTACTAAGGACTAGCATTAGAAAAGTTACACTCGTGTATTTTCATTTCATGTCCCCCTAGGAATGTTCAAACTTGTTTTCTTGCGACCGAAAATGGCGGGCGTGAATATGTGTGCGGTCCTTTTCAGGTCTGAAAATGTTGGTGAAGAATCTTAAAGGAAAGGTTAATGCATGTGCAACATACAGTTATTTGTAATAGTACAATATAAAATAATAGCGTTACCACTGAATGTCTCGTGTAGGTAATCCAATGACCAGAAGACTGCACACGAGTTCCGTGACTTGTGCATAGTGCCTATGGTGAGGCGTAATGAGCATGCTTAGTCGCCCTTAGCGCTTCAAACGCGCAACATATGTCCACCCAGACGGAAACAATCACTCAGAGGATGAAGAACAGTAAGGGAACTGGCCGTGGCCTGTTTTGAGAAGCATATCACCATCGCTGGTGTAAACCATACAAAATCAAAATAAGGATGACCAGACCAGAGCTACCGAACGACGTTAAAAATTTATAACGAAATGAAACTGACGCGTCAACCAAGAATGGTTATTTATTGTTTCAGTTGAAAAAAGTGAGCATGATTTTGGGTTCGTTTTATTAAAATTCTTGACGTCTACGTTGCTGTGGTATTGCCGTTGTTTGTCCCCAGGTCCTAGAAGAAATATCAGCTATAATCGTAGGTAACGGTTACTATTACTCCTGTTTCGCTCTGAAGATGGTGACACTAGTGTATTCCGAAACTTGAGGTAAAACAGTGACGAGGCGTAACGCATGGCCAAGCTAATTTATGTGGCTCGCAGCTGAACATGGCGGAATATTTCTTCGTTCAGTACAAGTGCGTTTTACTTCCTATTTCTCCTTTGTAGCTTACCGTACGAAGTTGTAAGGCGCTGATTTGGTGCGTATAGGAACGATGGTCTGGTTCGCTTTATATGGGACTTACCACGATGTGGCTCCGTAAAGGTTGGGTATGTCTCGACCTCGTTAAGAGTGCGTGGTGTATAATTCAGCGCCAAAAGCATCAGTTCAGAATTGTAGGTTTCTCAAAGCCAATTTACAAAAAAAAAAAAAAAAAAAAAAAGCAGCAATCCCAGACGATAGTTTTTTCCAACTTTGTGAGCAGAAATTTTACCCGAGTAACGTTATCTGAAGAACACTTTCTGACCCTGAGATCTCGTACATTTAATTGCGCACGCAACAAATGCATCATTCCGGGTAAATGTTTGCTCATAAAGTTCCGAATTATAATTATCAAGGATTGTTGTTTTGTGGTTTTTCTATATATACTTTCAAAAAATGTAGATCTCAGTTGTACAATTCAGCGCTTATGTATCTACCACGCCTTCTTAAGGTGGTCCTTAGTGCCTAACCCACCCTGAATTGTTGACAGGTGAGATAGTAACCACTTCTATCCACTGAGATTGGCAAGAGCATGTCTCAGTCTGGGGGAGGTATTCATCTGCTCTCGTTGACTATTAGCTATGAAAGTTTCTGACAGCCTGGAGACCTCGGACTGGTAATATTGACGAGACTGTCTCGTGAGATTTGAGACAACTCCCAGCTCTGAAGATCTTCGCTGGTGTGGTATACCCAGACAGTACAGGTACAGGAGGGCAGGTTCTCACAACAACATGTCGGTAGAGATATCAGAAAGCGGTGATCAGTCACCTCCTCCTGCCACGGCGACCAGGGTTTTATTTCCGGCTGTCGTCATGACTTTCCCATGTTGTCATCCAGCGAGTTTTCTCGGGATATCCCGATTACTACGACCTTGCTCCACCCTCATCTCGCATCTCCGCATTAGTTCTTCAGCCGGGATGAGTTCCTCTCGGGTAAACTTGCCGGACCTATCTTCACCCTGGACTTCAGTAAGGTTATCGTAACCTGTAGGAGTTAGGCAGATTTGTTCAATCGCGGGGCAAGGTTTTCTCGATTGCCTGCGAATAATGCAGGGTTTTTTTACTTATTGGACGCTCGACAATAACTCGTGTTACTTTTTGAACGCCTCAGGATGACATTTTGCCCCACCTTTGCTAATCTCATAACCTAATATAAGCGTGTGGTGTCACATGGAGATCACACCTGAGGTAAACAACGCCGTGTGGATTTTCAGTGGCAGTTTATTTATTTATGTATTTTTCGTATTAATATACATTTCTCTCTCTCTCTCTCTCTCTCTCTCTCACACACACACACACTTTTTTCTGCTGGGCAAAGACAACAAATTTGTGGCACATTGTGCGCACGGTTTGGTTTATAACCGGTAACAAGCAGTTTTGTAGTACATGTTGTGTGGCTTGTGCACGTTGGCGTAGTTTGGTTTGCGAAACGGTTGTTTTCAATAAACACAGGATTCCAAGCAAGTAGATATTTGCTAGCAACTCTTAAACTAACAAATCTGGATGAGAATGGAAGTTGCGTGACAAACAGGAACTTTCAGTGGTGCAGTAGGAACTTGCGTTAATCGTTTCAGTTGGGATCACACATTTAAGTGAATAGAATTTTACACCAATTTGTTTCAGTGCCTTGCGTGAACATTTGCAGTTTTGCTTCATGGTTATTGGCAGCGGGGCCTTGTGCAGAGATGTTGCTCAACTGATCCTATGCCAATCAGAAGCCTGTGATTTGCGATGGAAGTCAAGACGAGTGACCACGAAGCACTGGTGTGCACGTAAGGCATTGAAGCCAGTGGATGTTAATATGGTATCGCTACTTACAGTCACGTTCAAGCGAGTCGCTGACATGGGAACAAGAAACTATACGGTTTCCACTGAAAAGTCAGCTAACCAGGTTTTCTTTAGTTACATAGCCTAATTAGTCAAAATCGTAGTTTTGACTATCTTGGGAAAAAAAAGCGAACATAGAGAAGACGATATTAAACAAACCTGCCAGACTGATTTTTGATATCTGCGATTGTTTAGATGTAAAAAATAACGTCACTGAAAAGTATAAACAAGAGAGCATGACCTTATTAAGACCTCACTCTTTAATTTTGCAGCGGTTTCGAAATTGTTTTTTTTTAACGTGAATTCATCTTAAAGTTTTATCACTTATATATCATCGTTTGTAGCTTAATTTTTCTGTTACAATACACCTAACGGAATTTTAGAATTTTGCCCTTGAAATATCAAATATTTTGTTGTCAATATTAGCCAAAATGAAGCAAAAAAATTTATGCTCGCAAACGGTACATTATTTAAAAAAAAAAAACTCTCTGTCAAAATTGTGTATCATATGACTATACACAGTCTCAATTTTTTTCAAAGCATTTGGTAAAAAAATATTAAGAGTTATTTGCGATTGTTTGAAAGAAATGGAAGAACGTGGCATTAAGCACCCTTGAGAGTAGAGTCGCAAATGCGAGCGGTCAGTGAGCACATTTTACTGAGTGGTGAGCGAGAGCCTACCCTATCGGAAGTTCTGCTCTCGTGCTGGGTATATATGAGGTGTGACCTGGAGTACGGGGACGGAAGGTATCGTGGGAGTATAGTGTACGGCGGATACGCTACCGGATAGGGGTGTTGTACCCCCGCGGCTGATCAGCTGAACGGTACTGCGAACTTGGCCTGGGGCGGAGTGCGCACATCGCGGCAGAACCACTCGTCTGCCTGAGGCAGCTATTGCTCGTGATCAACGGAGTAGCGCCTTCTAGCTTCTTGACGCCTTTGACTACCGACCACCCTCCTCTCCTACATCCTGCCCTGAACGCCGAGCTGTGTGAGCAACTTCGCCCGACGTATCTTTATTAGAAAACAACGT
The DNA here is from genome assembly GCA_003012365.1 of Medauroidea extradentata. Lineage (NCBI taxonomy): Eukaryota > Metazoa > Arthropoda > Insecta > Phasmatodea > Phasmatidae > Medauroidea > Medauroidea extradentata. Next base: position 105,739 of record PNEQ01030591.1, on the reverse strand, counting down.
ACGCGAGTGAGATGTATTTTGCTTGACCCCCTTGTTGTTTGGCTGTAGTTCACCAAGTTACAGAGAATATTGTGTTTTATTGTCGCTTCAGTTAGAGCGGTCGGACCCAAACTCCGGCGACTTTTTTTCATTGTTAAATTTATAAAGTAAATAAAGATTGCTGGAGCCTTTTCTTAAATTTGTGAGCGAAAGAAGTATTTAATAAATTGATAAAAAATACGTTTTGAAAAATTGTTTATCTTAGTGGAAAGGAATTGGGCAGAGTTTGAGTCCGACCGCAGTAACATCAGCGCCAATAAAACACAATATTCTCGGTAACTTGGTGAACTACAGCCAAACAACAAGGGGGTCAAATATCCAGGCGAGTGTCCAGACCTGTTCTTCTACGGCCGTGGCTTAGCCATAGCATCTAAAAAAACGTTACACGTGAGATTATTAGAGCCCGGGAAAATTCGCGGATTCAATTACCTTCATGTTAGAATGCATTGTTCTGTGTATACTCAAGCCCCGACCATTTGTCCACTAGCTTCTACTCAGTAGAACAACGTAGAATGAACGAATAGACGGGACTTAAATATGCATAGAACAATGGATTCAAGCATGCAGGTTATTGAATCCGCGAAATTTTCCGGACCCTATTGATTGTCCATTTCAGGTCCTCTATCCCTAACGTTTATCTTCTCGCTGCCGAAAATGGCAAAAATTGTTTTTTTTTTAAGAACCTTTTTAGGTATTAATTTTGGCGGAGTATCTTTTCAAACATATAAGCATGTGTAATACACATTTATCTTTAATATTACGTCATAAAATCAATGTCTCTAGAAGCGAGTTGTCGACGAAAACCCAACACGCCAGTTCAGTGACTTGTCCCTAGACCCGTGAATTTAGGCTTCGAACACTCAAAATATGTTCACTTATGCAACCACCGTAAGGCTATTACATTAAGGGTGTTCAAGTGCGATAAAATTATAATTTCATATTTTTTATGAAATAATGTTAGTTTTGTAGACGATACTTGTGAGCACAGTGCACTCTTACGAAACAATTTTAGCTGGCGTAGTTTTCTCATAACTGGGTGTCAAAAGCCAAAATTTGCTTGTTACGCTGCCATGCATATAGTGAAAACCAACTGACCTACCTAAACAAAATAATTCACTATGAACTTACATCCCATGAGCTATGCAATAAAAAATTTAAAATCCCACAACGTAATATTTTCAATTAAAAAAATCGCTTGGTTACAGAAAAAAGTTGCAAATTCAGCAAATACAAAAACAGTTCGTAGTATTTTGAATTAAAAAAATTGCATGGTTACAGAAATAAGTTGCAAATTCAGCAATTTTTTAAAATACAAAAACAGTTCGCGGGATTTTTTCAAAGGTTTTATTATGTAGCCCATAGTATGTTGTTTCACTGCGAATTATTTCACGTACGTAAGTCAATTGGTTTTCACTATTTGCATGGCAGCAGAAGTTGCAAATTTTGGCTTTAACGCACCGTTATGAGAAAACTTCGCTAGCTAAAATAGTTTCGTAAGAGAAAACTGCACTCAACAAATATTGGCTACAAAACGAACATAATTTTATTTAAATATAAAATTATGACTTTATCGAACTTGAACACCCTTAAGTCACGAGGTTAGTGTAGGCAGGACAAAAATGCATCTTTAAGCGTTCGTAAAAGTAACCGTACTATATAGAGTTTTCTATTGGCTATTCACTTGAAACTGAGGAGTCCCCAACACTTACAATATACAAGAACTGTATTTTATTGAGGCTAAAGATGTTAAGCTTTGAAACGTTTACACTGATTTTTAGTTCCAGGGAATTTACTATGTTAAAATAGTAAATGTGATAACAAAAAATGGCTGGAAGAAAAATTTAAGCAGTGCTCACTTCATATCGTGAGCAGTCAATAGTGTCATTGAGTCATGAGTAGAGATGAAGGTATATCACGATTTTTTTTTCATTTTTTACCTAAACTGTGAATATAACACTTCTAATTTTATTTTCTTCAAGCTGTTTATTTTCGTTTTGGGGAGGGGGATATATCCCGATATCCCCTCCCCCCTCTGGTTCGCCCCAGGCTCGGAGGGTAGTCAGCGTGTGAGTAAACCCGCGAGTTTACCTGGTCTCTATAAATTACTCTCCCTAGTAATAAGGTTCCCAAGAACGTTACCATATGTAAACGGTGATGTAACGTTCAGTGCGTGGCAGTTACGCCGGCAATATGAAAGCAGTACGGCGAGGAACTATTTAACTGCGTGGCTGGTGTGCATGCTGCGTTGTCCTGGTCGTATCAAACGTTATCCGTGTCATCTCGCAGTTCTCTGACTACTCCTCTCATGAAGGTCTGCGTCGCCGCGGGCCCGTCGTTATTTCCAACTCAGGCCGGCAATTTTCTTCTAAGGGCAACGGTGTTAATGTCTTCCGACGACGTAACAAAAAATAGTCGTGGCGTGTGAAGATACTGTTATTATTTTTTTCAAGTTACACCCCGTGTTCCTAAAAACGAAAGAGCCGAGAGAAGAAAAAAAATTTCGGGTCCATTCACGTCCGTAGTATATAACCACTTGCTAGCACTCAACTTGAAGAAGGTAAAAACTTTTATAGCAGTGTTACGGCCTTGTTTATGCTCGCGCCTACGTGCGAGGTTACGCCGTTAGCTCGCCGGGTTCTGGTGATTAGGGTCACAGACTGCACCGAGTCACGATTTACTGCCGTCACTTATTGCTCGGACGTGATTTTCTGCAGACGTTCCTCGCAGATTTCTAATAAAAAACTTCTAACTAGGTGGCGTCAGCGTATATCTTTTTAAGTAGGAAGTTTCTCTCTTTCTTCGACTATTAATATAGCGAACAGAATGTCCAGTTAGTTAACCTAAGGTTCCAGGTTCAATTCCTGCTCGGATAATTTAAAGCCACTGATTTTTGGTAAAAAGAGGCTTGTACCAAGTTGTTTCAATGCCTGACGTGCAAATCTGCAGATGTGCTTCATGATCAGTGATTGGGTGTTTTTAACCCTCTACGTCTAATCACAGACGTTTGGTGTCAAAGCAGTCTTATACTGATTGGCACAGTCAAATATCTGACGCCCCTGACCAAAGACATGATACCTTTAAAATGTTCATGTTTGTCAGTTCTTTTGTGCTACAGTGGAGGCCCGACAATTTCGCGACTTGAACGACGTGTTGGCAGAACTTGCTGTTCCATTAGCTGATGTTCCAGTGAATGGCCAAGCTGTGCATGTGACGCAGTTGCTGCGGAGTCAGTTTGTCATTTCGTATAGTTTTACTATGGGTAGAGCTGGTGTTTATTGGTGAAAAGAATTATGCAGCATTTTGTACATAACGCTCACATCTTCACCTCTGCTTCGTGGCTATTGACAGAGTGTATATAGTTCATTCGACTGCGCCAATGAGAATAAGGTTACTACGACACCACATGACTGTGATTACCGGGTAGTTCCCCAAGAAGTTGAGAGTTAAAAACACCCAATCATTGGCCATGAAGAAGATCTGCAGATTTGCACGTGAGTAGAGGTATACGTAAATTTCGCAGTTACATCCCAGGCCAGGTTGAACGCCAATTATGTATACTTCATTGTCATGTCTGTGACTTGCTGGTGGCTGTTACGAAACGCGTTTGACTACTGCAAGCCAGTAGTAAATAAGGAAATAATGCGAAGTGCTATCGCTTGATACCTGCTTGTACGGTTATAAGCCAATAGATAATCGATTGTGGCTAGTGGGTGTATAGGACTGACAAGTCTACGCTGCTGCCAGATGAATCCGCGAAATTGACGTACCTCTACACATGAGTAGAGCCAGTGATTTTTGGTGTAAAGAATTCTGTAACAATTTGTTTCAATGCCTTATGAGTATATCTATTTATCTGCTTCACGGTCAGTGATTGGAAGTTTTTTAACTTTCGGCGTCTTGGCGTCCTACCTGCAAATCACGGACGTGTGGTGTCGCGGTAACATTGTTCTGGTTGGTACAGTCAAATGAGCCACACATCTGTCCTGTTATATTCTACAAATAACCACGAACCAGAGTTGCAGGTGTTCACGCAAAGCATTGAAACACGTTGTTGCAAAATTCTTTTCACAAAAAATCACCGGCTGTACACATGAGGCACTGTAACAAAATGTTGCACAATTCTTTTCACCAAAAATCACCATCTCTAACTACGGGTCTACAGAACAGAAGGGAACAATTCGCGGGTCACTGAGCTGTAGACTGACCTCCAAGAATATGTTTACTGAAGTGAACAACTGATGCTCATTGGCAGCTTGCTGACACAGTCATACATACAACATAATTGGGCGTGCATTTGTCTGCTAATTTATTATTGGCTCAGCGCTTTTCTTGAGGTGTCAAATGAGTCAAGGTCCAGTGGCGAAAGGGACACTAGCTTAGAGTTGTTTGAATTCTAACTTGTGCCCAAATAAAAACGCGAATTTTTCAGGACCCTAGTCTGTAGTCTTCAAGGCCGAACTTAATAAACAGTGATCCAGTGGCGAAATATATGTGAAACTTCAGGGTCGCTAGTTTCTTCATGCGTTCAACACATAACGGACAATATTTCATGAAATCTCAATAAAGGACTCTTGTGGCGGGGCCTTCCATCCAGCCGAGCTGAGTTCAATTCCCAGTGAAGTCGCTTCATATTATAAATTTTAAGCAAGTGAGAAACGCGGCGGTCGTTGCCACTTGCCGGCGGGTTTTCTCGGGAGCTTCCTTTTCCCTTTGTCCTTGCATTCCGACGTTACTCCATAATCACCTCACGTCATCCTCGTTACCAGACGAAACATTGAAGTTAGCGTACATGAATTAGCGCTGAAAAAAAGTTAATGGAGTCCGCAATAATTCGAAAGCTAATATTTAAAAAGAAAATCCTACGATGGTTTTTGCAATTTTTCGAATAAATATTTTGTCACTGTGGCGTCAGGCCCTCGTAACTGGAATAAGGAAAACGAATCCTTAACCGAAGATTGCCGATGTTCATCACCTCCGACAGACAACTTATCAAAGAAAAATAAATGTTATAATGAAATGAGAACGAAATGAAACTATATATCTATGTATATTAACGGATGTCATTAACAGAGAGTTTTATTTAAAATTTTGAAAAGTTTAATGTAGTAACTAAAATTATATTATGAACATGACAATTCTGAAACGTCTATCCGTCATTCATGATGCGAGTTTTAACGTTGGTATTAGTGAGGAGGGAATTGTACCGTACTTCGGGAGTCTTTGACAAAAATAAGGATCTCATAATTTAACACGGAAGTTATGACTCTCTCATTACATGCTTCCTGGTGTGACGCATACCTTTAACTTAACCTCTTAGGTTAGATTCAAAGTTAGAGAATTTCAGTGTCACATGAAACGCAGCACACCACTAACACGTCTGCTCACGAAGTTAGCAAACACTATTTCCCTGGATTGTTCATTCTTTGGTATTTCTGTATTGACTTTCAGATTTACTGTACATTTCAGTGAACGTTTTCCTCGTTACTTTATCCACCACGCCTTTCCTACCTGCGCTTGAAATCTGTTGTTTAGGTCGTTCAGGATAAATTGAGCACTAAAGATTTAACCTTTAAAAATTGTCACTATCCATTACTGCATATGATTCAACATTAACAATAGTTCCCTTGCTGCTTGTTTGGTTTGCCGTATATAGTTCCGTGTGTTTTCTTACTCAAATGCAACAATACTGAAATAAAACCAACCGAAATCGACATACTTATATTTTATATAATAAATAAACTTTTCTTTATCAAACTGTAAAGGTTTCTATCGACTGCACAATTTATCACAAGCGCGCAAACATTAAGTGATGTGTCCAGAGAGATAAGACATTTCCCTTCGTTAGTGGTTAAGCGCTGAAAGATGTTAATTGGCTGAAAATGTAAATTTTACAGGGCTTTTTTTTTAAGTGCTCACTTTATCCCGCTATTATCGAATCAGTGTCGTGTCTCGGAGGCAGTAGAATAATACGCAATGACCGATCGTAGCAATAATCTTGCTGCGGAAACCAGGCGCCTCTTGCGCTGTCGGGTTAGGAAACCATGACAGGTCGCAAAGCAGAGAATTGGTAACTCGTGTGAGCGAGTATTTCGAACGCGAAAGAACAAACCACGGGCGGTTGTCACTTGCTTCGCAAGCTGTGAAGAGAACATAGCAGCGCTTGGAATTGCAAGGACAATAGTAATGCGAATCTCCAAGATTTATTCTCATAACAATGCACTAAGTTAATTTCCACTTGACTTATTTCTTTTCCATGCTTGATATAAATGGTCGTATAGTATGCCATGAAATTTCATAATACGTAAAGGGATTTTTTTTCTATGTGAACTATGTGACAACTTGCAGATTTAAGTTGTAGTTATTCAATAACGTAATGGAGCCTAACGAGAGTGACGGCTGAGGGTAGAACGATGACTGGTGTCCCACTAATTTAAGTCACGGCGCGCCGCTTGTTGTGTCTCGTACTTGCCACGACAGTTTCACACTCGTCTCGACATCATGTACCTGTTGTGTCTCATCTCAGCGGCAAGTCGGTTGCCATTGGCGGGTCTTGCAGGACGAGGTCAAGTCCTTTCCTAGAACGGCCGTACTATTGTTGCGATTATTACTTTTTGACGATACTGCGTTACGCGTGTATATATATATGTGTATATATATATATATATATATATATATATATATATATATATATATATATATGGGAAAAAACACTTAAATTATGTCACCATAGGTTAACAAATTGATCACACTTATTAGATTTTTTTAACCCCTCATAAGGGTGTTTTGAGAATGCCGTACGTGTAAGAATACTAACCAGATTCCAAAAATACAAATATATAAATTGCGTTAGACGTAACACCATACTTTCCACAAATAAAATGATATGGTCACAGATTAGAGTTTCATAAGAGAAATAATAATGGTAAGTCACTATACGCGCATATAGGCATATGAACACCAGCCTTTGGTCAGTGTCTTACGTGCACATCTGCAGCCCTGCTTCATGGTCAGTGATTGGATATTTACGCGTCTTGTGGGTTATACCTGCAAATCACAGACGTCTGGTGTCTCAGTAATCTTATTCTGATTGGCACAGTCGAATGAGCGACGTATGCACACGTATATGCTGCCAATAACAATGAAGCAAAGCTGCAGATGTGCATGTAAGGCATTCAAACAAGCTGATGGAGAATTCTTCTCACGAAATTTTAGGGTCCCTACGTAAAGGTAATAGAGCATTACATTCGTCAGTCAGCGGCACCCTTCGGGCTGCATCGATTTTGTGTTCCTCAACCGCCCCTTCCCCTCCACCCACAATCTCACAACACACACAAACACGGCCTTTCTAGGTAGCTAGCTAACCAAATCTCTCAACTTTGTAGTCTCAACATCTTAGCATGAAAAAATAATTACTAACTTAGGCCCTTGTGTAGTAGGCAGAGACTTATCTAAATGTTTATGACTCGCTGTCAGAGTGTCTTTTTTTGATAGACAGACATATTTCCCGGCGTGGGTGTAACTTGAGTAATTCCTCCGCTCCCCTTCATTCTAAGGCACACGGGAGAGTTGTGGCATTTCCTCTTCGAAGTTCCTGTGGGCTGGCGTCATGCGGCGAGGTAGGGCGCGAACAAAGGCTGAGTTCCTCCTGACTTTACACGGAAGGTTGAAGGTTGGACTTAAAACAACGAATATTTCATAAGCTGCTCCCACCACGGATTCCTCTAAAAATGACACCATGTATAGCCTATATAAGATGTGCATGATGTTGTCAAATTACATGTCAACATTTTCGGCAAACAGTTCTCACATCTACACTGAAAGAAAAATTTTGTAGCAAGTCTTCCCTGCAAAATAATTTTGTAGAAATAACAAAATATCTTTGTGGTGGCCACAATATTTTAGTGAGGTCAACAAAATGTTTTGATACTGGTCACAAAATTAACTTTGCAGTGTAAATACTCACCAAATATTTCGTAGCTGCCACAAAATATTTTTTTTCCGTGTAGAGCAACAAAAAACGTTATATGGACATAGGTTTGGAAACTGTTCTACAGTTTGAAATACATGGTGTGGGATTCATACGTTTCTATAAATGTTCACAGTTATTCCAACTGTTTATGGGTTAGTGACATAGTGGAGTACTGTACAATGTACAGGACTGCTATAATGGTATTCCACATAGCTACATGATCCAGTCCTGTAAACCGTACGTCAAGTATAGTGCCACTGATTTTTGGTGAAAAGAATTTTCCACTAACTTGCTTCGATGTCTTAAGTGCGCACCCACAGTTCTGCTTCATGGTTATTGGCAGCATGACTTTGTGCAGGATGTCGCACATTTGACTGAGCCAATGAGAATAATGTTACTGCGCCACCACAAGTGTGCGATTTGCTTGTAGAACCCGAAGACGCTGAGACTTAAGAGTGCGCGGTAGATAAATCGCTGAAAACATCAATTGGTCCCTAAATTTTTTTGAAGTTAATATGGATAAAATATTCAATGACAATCCTAGATGATAGTATTTGCCAACTTTATGAGTAAATATTTATCCAAAATTAATAATTCGTTACGCGTGATCTCTTGCGCCGCAGTTAAATGCACGAGGTTCCGGCGTAAGAGATTGTGCCTCAGAAGTTCGTAACACTGGAAACAATTTTGTTTAAAACGTTGTCTAAAACTATTGTCTAGGTTTGCTACTGTTTAATTTTCGCAAATTGGCTTCAAGAAACCCACAGTTATATATTAATGCTTTTCGCGTTGAATTGTGTACCACGCCCTCTTAAGGGCATTCATGTGGAAAAAATTCATAACTTTATATTTGTGTGGCATAGTGTTTTAGTTTTGTAGACTTAATTCGGAGTACATTATCCTCTTACAAAAAAAATTAGCTCAGCCAGCTTACCCACAACGGCATTTCAAAGACAAAATTTGCGTTTTTTTAGTTCATACGCCCCCCGAGAACTAATCAGCATAATGAAACGATATAATTCACTGTGGAAGTACATGTCACGGGCTAGGGCTTTAAGTATATAAACACTCAATACAAAATATTTTGGTGTTTAAAAACATTTCTAAAACTATCAAAAAATTTTAAAATTTTAGACATTTTCTAAAAATGCTAAACATTGTTTGAATCGGTTTTACATACGTGAAACTCTAGTCAGTGGCATGCACTTTTACTGTGAATTATTTCGTTTCATTGTGTTGATTTATTTGGGAGGGGGGAGGGTTTGTGAACTAAAAACATGCAAATGTAGACTTTGAAATGCCATTGTGGAAAACCTGACTGAGTTAAATATTTCTCGTAAGAGGAACATGTAACGTCTACGAAACTAACATTGTTTAATACATATATAAAATTATGATTTTTCTCCTCTTGAACGCACTCAAGAACGTTCAATCGTTGACCACGAAACAAAGCTGAAGGTATGCACATAAGACACTGAAGCAAGTTAGTACAAAAATCTTTTCGCCAAAAATCAGCGGCCCTATTCATGGTCTGCGAACTGTAGTACAGAAATGGTGCGTTTTCGGACCCATGTCAATATAACAGTTTTTGTTTGTCTATATATGAACATTGTTTTCCCACAATACTGACGTCATTCGACATCATTTATATGTTTATACACACATAGGCCTAACCGTTAGAGCCCACGATTTTCGCGAATATAATTCTACAACAATTTGTTCCAATGCCTTATGTGCACATATGCAGCCCTGCTCCATGGTCAGTGATTGGCTGTTTATAACTCTCAACGTCTAGGGTTCTACCCGCGAATCACAGACGTGAAGTGTCGTAGTAACTTTGTTTCTGTTGGCACAGTCAAATAAGCCACGTCTATGCAATAATACATTCTGTCAATAACCATGACGTAGAGCTTCATATGTGCACATAGGCATCGAAACAAACTGCTGCAGAATTATTTTAGCGGAAAATCGTGGGCTCTACTAGTCGTTGATAACTACTTCGCTGCACGGCGCTGTATGGTAGTCCCAAACCTTGATGCTTTGTACTGAAACGCACTGGTTCTTCTCTTGAAGTTACGCTGTTTTTGTTAAACCAGTCTGCAGCATGGAAAAAACTTACACAGCTGCAAAACATTTTAAAACGAACCGCAATACTCTGACTAGAATAGTTATAAAGGTATTTTTTTAATGCCACCTGGTCTTATTGGACATAGAGTTGTATCGCGTGTTTGGAAGGTACGAGGACAAATTTCGTCAGGTCATTTCTGTGGGTAAAAGAAGGCTAATGATGAGCACTTACATTGCACAACAAATGATTCAGGTCACAAAGGGAGGGCACTGAAGGGCTTTAAAGATGGAGACGTACTGTAATTCAGTTAGTGAGATAGTTCCAGTACATCTTCAAGTAAATATTTGTACTGCAATACGTTTTACCTGTCATCAAGTAAGCCCAATGTCATGTTACCGACCCTCCTTCAAACTAGAAAGTAGGATTGGAGCTACAAGTCAATTGACGAAATATTTTTTATTTGCATTTATCTTGATTATCCCTTTGCCACACTATACCATAGTATATTAGTTTTTTTCTCTCACTGTTTACGAATTGCATTTAACAAGTAATGCAAATTTAGTGCAAAAATTTTAAAGAGTATATACATAAAATTGGTTCTACAGGCAAATAATTTTTATTTATACTTTAAAACAAATACTACTACTTGAAAAGCAAGAATTTTTTCATAACGGGTAAAGTATATCTTAACAAGTGGGATGGATCTAGTAGTTCGCCACATTCACAACGTTGTCCCAATTCTTCAAAATTTATTTACCCCGAGATACGCACGTTCTTCGGTGATTCAGGACTTTTTAAGAAGCTCGCATTAAACTACTCCTTCGGGTGTTTTCCTTAGGGCGAGCTGAAGCACGGGCAAAGTGTGGGGACGGTGACATGGTCGGCGCCACCACAGTATCTGGACGCCAGCGTGCGTGTCTGCAGTGGAAGTATCTTCTCGTCACGTACGTCTATATATCCCAGGTCGGCGCTCTCAAACATGTCCATCTATAGTCGTGCGTGTCACACCGTAGTCTAGGCTACACGTCAGTGTCTAGCAACACGGTTCACGATAAAGTCACCACTTTTGGACACAATCTTATCGAACCTTAGGCCTCAACGTTTTAGTACGGCAAAATCTATACACTCAAGGTTGCTTTGTTTACATTAAAAAGTGGCGATAACATTTCAATTATTTGAAAAGAATAAAGTAGCTGGGATTTCAGAAGTGCTCACTTTATCTCGAACCGAATGTATACTCTGTCCATTTGAAGAGCGCTGCCTACCCTAGAGCCCTGGCGAGAGTAGTGGTATAGGCGGTTAGGGATAAAGTGAGCACTCAAAATAGCCCTGCAAATTCTATATTTTAAGCCGATTCGTGTCTTTCCGCGCGTAACGGCTAACGACGGGAAATGTCCAGTCTCCCTGGACACGTCACTTGATGTTTGTGTGTAAGATAAATTATGCAGACGTTAGGAAACTGTACAGTTTGACAGAGAAAACTTTTTATTATATATTAAAAATATTGTGTTTGCAATTGATTTTTATTTCAGTATTGTTGCATTTAAATAGGAAAATACACGGAACTACATTCGGTTAATTCTTTGTCAACCATACAAGTAGTAAGGCAACTACGTATTATTAATGTTGAATTATATGCAGGAACTGCTAGTGATATTTTTCAGAGGTTAAAATTGTAGTGCTCACTTTATCCCGAGCGACCTATAAGGATTTACTTGTTAAATTGAACAGCGCGAAACTTTAGTGACATCGCTTTCCGATAGAACTTATTTCCTGCATTAAGTATAGTAAAGTGTTGCCACAACAATAAACGTAAAGACAAAACAATTGTAACTAGGTGTTTCCCAGTGCTTTTTTAGGCATGGAAATATCTATATGTTCACAGCTGTCAGGGTTTGAAATACAGCTTGAAAGATCCTCAGCTATGGGGGCCGCAGTGATACGAATAAAATAGTCATTGGTTGGCATAATGTTCGACTAATTACCAAGCCCCGCCTAATACAGTTTAACGTGTAAATGCAAACCCTTGCTTTTGCCAGGACTATGAATAAGACTAGAAACTGGGAAATTCCATGGTTTCACTGAATTTTATGCTAGTTTCCAATACTATATGTTTACTGAAGCAGTCAACGGCTGTTCATTGGTTGCTCGCTGATAAATTGATACAACATGAGTGGTCCTGCACTTAGTTGCTTCTACATTATTGGCTCGGCGCCCTCTTCGAGGTGTCATATATGTAGAGACATGCAAAATTCGCGTTATCATTTGGTAGCAGATTAAACGTCACTTTCCTATACACAGCAGTACATAATCTGTGATTCAATTGGCCACGAAGTTTTATGTGTTGTCATTTACGCGTGTTACGTCTTTACAGAGATTGGCCTCTCTACTGTGTAAGCATTCTCCGCGGCAAGTCACGACGATATCGGCCGCCGGGAGACGTCGAACAAGCCTATAGTCACTTGGAGTTTAGTCAGCTGTCAGAAAATAACGCGAATTTTTCATGTCTCTACAGATATGTCTAGGACCAATACCTAACGTGACACGAACTTATGGTTATTTGAGTTCTAGCTTGTGTTCTAAACAAAACGCAAAATTTTCACGTTCATAGATATAGACTATAAGCCAATGGAATCATAGGTTGAACTCAAGTAAGTAGACTACAGCGCAGTAAAGTCTAGTCTGTGACCAAATAATAACGCAAATTTTGCAGGTCACTTCGTATAACTAGAGATGATGGTATGTCTCGAAAATGTTTTGTGCCAACATACCCTTGAAATTACTTTAGTTTCTTGCAAAATATATGATCCGGTGATATACTTCTGACACAACGTAGCTGCCTGCAGACCAATAACAGTCATGAAATATCACAACAGCTGTATTCTTATTGGCCTAGTCAAATAGGGCAACAGCTCCAAGTACAAGCTAAATCCAGTAATCTTCTTATAAGCTGAACGTTTGTTAAAACCAAGCAAACAGTCAAGTTTTCCCGCGATAAACCGTCATCTCTACGTATAACATTTAGGCGTGCTCTTCGTAGTCAGTGAACAACATTAACTGTGCGGGGTCGTTAGTTATCAACCAAACACATACCATAGTTGTAGAAATGTTCACGGAATCATGTTGTTTACAAAGAAGGTATGGATATCCTACACTGAAAGAAAAGTATTGTTGTTGGCACCAGACTTATGTTAAAATAGGTACAACAGCACAGTTAGGTTGTCGATACTGTCTGCGTTGTTCCTACAACAACCTGTTCTGTAAAAGAAGTAAGATGTTCTGTAAATGAAAGATGCTCGTTACTTCTACACAATATATTGTTATAGGAACAATCATAATAGTAACGCCAACCAAACTGGAATGTTGTCCCTATTTTAACAGAAATATGGTACCTACAACAATACTATTCTTTCAGTGGACACTAGTTATTCGCAGCGTACAGTGCCTGTCAAAAGATTCCTTCGCCTGCAGCACACCCACAGTCATGGACAGTTCAGCTGAACGGTACAAGTTGTCAAATCACCGCATAACATTTCATATGTCAGAAAGTCAGAAAGACGTGTTGCCTTAAACTTTATCGTTCAAGTATCTGCAATGTTGTTGAAGAAAACAAAATGAGATTTAAGATGTCGACACCATGTGTTTGCGCCCTAACATAGACTAATATTTTCCCTTGTGTGTATGTTCTTGTTTCGCATTGAGAGATAGGCTTTGAATGTTAGGTTGTTTGAAAGGAACGTGTTTTTGTAGCTGTAGTACGGGATGGAACCTCATATTACGTTTTGCGTACGTGAGGGTACTTGATATGATATACTGGAAGGCACTGAACGTCGGCTGTGGTGCCAGGTGGCTGTAAATCTCCCTTATTTACGGCATAACTCGTTTAACTCTTCGATTCTCGACAGTCGATTTTACGCCTCCACCTGCGACGTGCCATGCTTTTATGTGCAGCCAGTCATAGACGCCTCCCCTTCCGTTCTCATAGCTTTTCCTCGTAAATACCGCTCATCCTAACTTGACTTCGAATTGTCATTTTCTGGTGGTGTTAGCAGACACTACTCGTGGTTTTTAAGGCACAAGTTAGAATGCAAAAAAACTGCGTATTTTTCGCCAAGAACTAGGGCCCGGTAGTTTTCTTGAAAAGATTTTTGCCCCACTGTTTCAGTGTCTTCCGTGCCCACCTGCAGCTCAACTTCATTGCTATTGACAGATTGTTTTTGTGCAGAGTTGTTATTCATTCAACTGTGCCAATCAGTACACTGATAACTGCCACACATCACGTCTGTGATTTGCGGGTTGAACTTCCAGACGTTGTATGTTACGGCATCCAATCACTGACCACAAAGCAGAGATACAGGTGCGCACGTAAGGCACTGAAACAAAGTGGTGCAAAAATCTTTTCGCGGAAACTACCGGGTCCTAGCAATGGCCCTTTGATTTATCTGACACCGCTGGAGGGCGCAGGGTCAATAATAAAGAAACCGCAACTAAATGCAGGCACTATCATGTGGCATCACACTTTGACAGCGAGCAGCCAATGAGGAGATCTTCTGTTTGCTTGCGAACACAAATGCTTTTGCAGGCTAGACTACAGGTCAGCGAACCCACGAATTTTTGTGGTTTGTATCGTGGCACGATCAGTTCGTGGATTCATTCTACGTCAGTTTGAACGTCATGATAATATACCACATTGTCACGTTTGTGATTACACGACAGCTCCTCAGCCAGTAATAAATTAGAGAATTGATATCGGACTGTGACCAGTACGTATATAGGACTATGAAGTCTAAGCTGCGGTGCCAGATGAACCCGCAAAATTACCGTGCCTCTACTCGAAGGTAAGGACCCCTAATTTTCGCGAAAATAATTTTGCCCCACTTTGTTTCAGTAACTTACGTGCCCATCTGCAGCTTCATAATCAGTGATTGGACGTCTTAGCTCTGACATGTCTTGGGGTTTTACTGGCAAATCACAGACTCGTGAATTTGTAGTAACGTTACTGTGATTAGCCAAAGTGAAATAAGAGACATGACTTCATAAAGACACGCTGCCAATAACTAGGGCTAGGAAAAATTCGCGAGTTCAATGACTTGCATGCTAGAATTCAATGTCCTGTGCATACTCAAGCCCCATATATTCGTTCATTGTCTGCTGCCTGAATGAGTAGCAGGTAATGTACAAACGGTAGGGCTTCGGTATACACAGGATAATGGATTCCAGCAGGTTGGTCGTTGAACTCGCGAAATATTCCTAGCACTACCAATAACCATGAAGCAGAACTGCAGATGTGCAAGTAAGCCAATGAAACAAAGTGGGGCAAAATTATTTTCGCGGAAAACAGGGGCCCCTACTCATAGGCACTAGTTTATGACCTGATTCTCCGAGGTGGCCGGCTGCCCCACGCCACCCAGCGATGTGCTCAACTTCAGACGATAGGTATTTATTCGAAAACTACTCGACGTACTTGATGTCTAGAGACACGAATAATTCCCAGGTTCACTGACATGTAGGCTAGCCTCCAAGAATGCATGTGTACTCAAGCAGATAGCGCTGTCACAGTGATACCACATTAATTGGCCTGCGTGTAGTTACTGCTTTATCATTGGCTGCGCTCTCCCCAAGGGGTGCCAAAAAAGTTTAGATTTACAGTTGTTTGAGTCCTAGCTTGAGTCCAAAAGTTAACGCGAATTTTTCATGTGTGTATACGTTACAGGTCTGCCAGTGGTTATTAAAGCTTATTTTCTTGCGCCCGAAAATACCGATGATTCGTGTTTTCAGTTTTTTTCATTCATGTTGTTTTATGAGAAGAATTATGTGACATTTTGTTTCAGTGCCTCATGTGCACATCTGTAGCTCTGCTTCATGGCCAGTGATTGGCTGTTTTTAACTCTCAACTACTTGGCGATCTACCCGCTAATCACAGACGTGTGATGTCGCAGTAACCTTATTCTCTTTGGCACAGTCGAATGAACCACTTCTCTTCACAAATACACTCTGCCAATAGCCACGAAGCAGAGGTGCAGATGTGAGTGTTATGTATTGATACAAAATGTTGCATAATTCTTTTGATCGAAAATCACCAGCTCTATATATATTTATTTTAAAATTACGTAGCATAAGACAGTTATAAATATAGCCTCTAGTAGGTAGAAAGCCCGAGGGCAGAACAGCACACCATGAAAGATAGATTTTTATTTGAGAATCATAGGCGCCACTGGCGTAGCGGTGTTGTTTTCCAAGGAGTGCGGTATTAGCACTGACTGTATAAGTTTTGAGCACGTTACAGTTGTGTTGCACAGCCCGAAGTGTGTTGCTAGAGAATTAGTATTGCCTTACAAACTAAAGAAGTATTGTGGACACATCATTGCAGCAAATGATGTGTCACAGAAAACCAGAAAATTAACACAGACAAACAGACAAGTATACAACCAAAATTACTTTGTTTGCAACTGGCAAACATACAATTCCACAAGGAATTCAGTCAGCGAGTTACCAGAAAATATATTAACACAAACGAACACCCAGGCAACAAAAAAATAACCCAAGGAATAAATAAATAACTCAGATTATCCCACAAAAGGAATTACATCAGTAAGTGCGGAAGAAAACAGACAAAAAAATTACAACAACAAACAGACAAAACAAAACGAGCGACAAAATAGTTGGTTGTAGACGACACGGCAGAAACACAAGACACTGTGAGGAAAACGGACAAACAACACAGTAACTATGAAAAAACAGACTGACACAATGGTCTCCTTGCAACAAAACAAAATGTGACGTTTCAGAGACTGCAGTCTGTCCCAGTCTTCAGACACACACACAGTCCGAGGAGCTCCTGCAGACTGAGTCACTGTTAGAAAAACTTTCCGTGAAATTACGGAATAGTACTGGCAAAAAATTATCCAGAAATCTTCGTAAAGTAACGGGCACTCAGTTTTTCTTGATAACGGAACCCTCCGTAAAATAACGGGACAATCCGTTTTCCGCAAAAAAAAAAATTAAATTTCTTTAATCTACTAGTACTCGATTTTCCAGCAATACTACATTTTCTTATTAATTATGTGTTATCGAGATGCTGACGCACTATTTAGTCAACTGAAACATTTTCGAAGTTGCTGGGTTCCGAACCCACGACCTTATAATTGTCAGGCAGAAACTCTAACCATTTAACCACAGTAACAATTTATTAGTAGATGAGTTCCATGCAGGGGTAAGATATCAACTTTATAAGAGACAACTTTTGTATTTGACATCCAGGATTCATAGTGATTATTAGTACCACTTTTTTTTTAAGAAGCACAGTAAAATACGCTATAAATTGTAGAAACATATTTCCATGAATTTATGGAAAGTTACGGCCAAACATCCGTAAACTGGCAATACGGACAATTTTCCGGAAACAAAATATTACGGAAGCCACTTCCGTAAAATTACAGTACTTTCCTGTAAATATTTCCGTGAATTTACGGAAATTTTTAACAGTGTGGGCACAATTTGTTTATTGGGCCCTGGAAAACAAGGGGATTATATACTCTGCACTCTCTTCTTCTGTCCCGGCCAATAGGATAGAGCCATCCCCTGATTGACTGCACAATATGTTGTTATCGTTCGTATAGTTGTAAAAGGAGGAATGCCGCTATTTGGTAAGAACAAAATATTCTATCTGCCTAAAATTGTTTTAGTATTTTAGTGTACTGAAGAGTTGCTAATTTTCAATATAAAATCCTTTATTTTCACCAATTTTTTAGAAGTACAAAAATATGTTATATATTTCATAGCTTCTTCACGCAGCCCATTTAGTGTAAATTATTTCATTGCAGTGAGTCGATTGGTTTATGTAGGGTATATGCTCCCGTAACATGCAGATTTTGACTTTTAACATGCTGCTATGTGTATACAATACATGCTAAAAATTTTCCACAGTAGGATACTGTCATTAGTAGCGTTTTCAAAACTAACATTTCGTAGGAATATGAAATAATGAATTTTACTCTTGGACAGCTTTAAACGGCAGTAACGGTTCTCAATACCGTTACAGCTGATCCGGTCGGGAATCGAACCCGAATATCCGTGTCCCCCAGCATAAGGATGTGAATACCTGAGATACGAATGTTGTTCAGAACTAGTATTCTTGGCGTCACTTGTGTGTCGTAACTTGCTAGACGTGGCGTTAATAGTGAGTGAGTGAGTGAGTGAGTGAGAGAGAAATTGTGGCAGCGCTTAACATCGAGGTCTTCAACGCTGGTGAGGGGTGACATAAGGTGAGTATGGAGCAGTGCCGGAATGAAAAGGCGGGGGAAACGGGAG
The DNA here is from genome assembly GCA_003012365.1 of Medauroidea extradentata. Taxonomy (NCBI): domain Eukaryota; kingdom Metazoa; phylum Arthropoda; class Insecta; order Phasmatodea; family Phasmatidae; genus Medauroidea; species Medauroidea extradentata. The sequence goes on along the minus strand of PNEQ01030591.1, from coordinate 87,353 downwards.
ATCCCCGAGAAAACCCGCCGACCTGCCGCATCGTCCGGCACGATTCCCACATGCGAGAAAACCGGGGACCGACCCCCGCCGGAAATCGAACCCGGATAGCCTTGGTGGTAGGCGAACGGTCTGACTAATCGGCCACCGCAATCCCCGTGGCATTAAGGGTGTTCATGTGCAATAAAACAATAATTTTATATTTTTATGAAATATGGTTAGTTTTGTAGATGATAATTGTGAGTACATTTTACTCTTACGAAACGATTTTAGCTGTCATAGTTTTCTCATAACGGAGTGTCAAAGCCAAAATTTGCATGTTACAATGCCATGCAAATAGCGAAAACCAACTGACCTACTTAAGCAAAATAATTCCCTGTCAACTTACATTTCATGAGCCAAAATAAAAGGTGTGAAAATTCGGCATCACAAGAGGTTCGTATTTTAACTGTATCATATTGACATAAAAAAATGTCATCTAATAATTTGTTTAGCTTCAATTTATTTGCTACGTTATTTTAAGTCTAAAAAAAACACAAGACATATTTTCCTTGAATTGATATGTAGGTCTACTTATTAGCATGAAACACGACCGCTCGACCGTAATGCGGAACACATGCAGAGTTGCTGTAAAATATTTGCGCATGCCGTAGGGTCTGTCTAGCTGGAACAGTGGTTGGCCGGATGAGGGGAGGGAGGGGAGGTGCAAAAAGGATATTACAATGAGCAGCCTTCGCGTATTTTCTTGGAATGTAGTGAAAGAACTTGGCACATTTGCTTGTTTGATTTCGCCCACGTCAGCTGAGTCACGGCTGGCATTGCGTCTTCCGCGTCACCTTGATTGCAACACCACAAAGTACTTCAGTTGTGTTGCTTAAGCCTCGACCCAAGAAAGATGATATTACTGAGCGTTTATAATTACGTTCGTGCCAACATATAAACGCCATTCAAACCTTGGAACAATCATTATCGCTTTGGCGTTCAAGAATTGTTAGTCTCTTGTACTTCGGAATTCAGTTGAAGTTACGTGGCCCGTATGTTGAACAGAGTTTCAGCGGCTGTAAATCCATGTTTGATCCCCGAAATTGTTATAGGATAACGTGTTAGAAGAATTAATTTCAGAGAAGAACTTTCGAGTACTTTCAAAACATCACGCGTGTTGAAGATAATATTTCCAATCCTTCCAAAATATGGCAAACATCGGTCTATACGCATAGTTGTGTCTTAAATCGTACGGCTCAGAAAGATGCTGAACAAACGTCTTGCGGTATATTTGATACACACATTCCGCCAATAAAATAATAGTGTAATATATTAAAGTAACATAGTTACAGCGATATACTAGAAACACAGCGCGCCTGTTTAGTGCTTTTCTCATAGGAGCGATGGTCCATGAACATTTCGTGAAAATAATTTTGCCGGATTCATTCAGTGCTTACGTGCACATCTGCAGCTTTGCTTCATGGTTAGCGATAGGCTGTTTTAACTGTCACGTGTCTTGAGGTTCTACCCAAGGTTCTCCACGCAAATCACAGACGTGTGGTGTTGCAATAGCCTTATTGTGATTGGCGTTGTCAAGTAGGGCGATGTACGTCATTTGACCGAAAATCCGCTTCGACTAAAACTTACTTGGCCTATGATTAGGGCCCGGTAGTTTTCGCGAAAAGATTTTTGCCCCACTTTGTTTCAGTGTCTTACGTGCACACATGCAGCTCAACTTCATGATTATTGACAGAGTGTTTTTGTGCAGAGTCGTTACTCATTTGACTGCGTCAATCAGAACACGGATAACTACCAAACTTCACGTCTGTGATTTGCGGGTTTAACCTCCACACGCTGGGTGTTACGGCGTCCAACCATTGATCACAAAGTAGAGATGCAGGTGCGCACGTAAGGCACTGAAACAAAGTGCTGCGAAATTCTTTTTGCGAAAACTACCGGGCCCTACCTATAATTTTTAAATAGCGAACAGTCACTTAACCTAAATATCACTCGACCTTAAAAGTTATTTGGCCTAAACGTCACTTGATCTAAAAGTGACATGGCCTAAAAGTCATCTGGCCTAAGAGTCAGTTGGCTTTAAACTCTTTTAGGCCTTATTACTAGAGTCCCGGATATTTCGCGGGTTCAACGACCATCAGACTGGACTCCACAGTCCTGTGTACATTCTGTCCTCAGATACTAGTTCACTGGTTGCTGCTCCAGTGAGTGAGCATTTGAACATTTGACGATGTAGCGCGGGAGAACATGAGTGTTTTTATGCATGTCCGCCATTGGTTTGGAGTCCTCAAGGTCACGTTTAGTAAACAATAACCCAATCGAAACAGTTTCCAACATATGCATGACTTAGAAATCCAACCTCTCCTCAGTTGCATCCGTGAAATTTCCGGGGCTCTACTTATTACATTAGGCCAAATGTAATAGACGTAAGTAAGAAACGTCACTTCACTAAAGACACGCTGCAAATAACCATGAAGCAGAGCTGCAGATGTCCATGTAAGACAATGAGACAACCTGCGGCAAAATTATGTTTGCGAAAGTTTGTGGCCCTATAGTGATGCGACAATAGGCACGCGCGTCAGTGTAGTCCTTATCACTCCTTCGCTTCTGAAGCCTCCAACGCGCGAAACAAATTCAGGTAGACGGTGTCATCTACTCGTGCGAATATTAAGTTTGAAAAAAAAAATTGAAATAAATACGCCATACGAGCTGCGTGTGTGATCATCTGACCCAGCAGTAAATATTTCTGAGTTAACATAGGCTACACGTCACTTGGGTTAAATTTAATTTATTTTTTACTGATATAGCTGAGAATCATATAGAACAAGAGATTGATTGCCTCACTGTGAAAATTCAAAGCGTTACAGACGTGCGAAATTTCGTAAACTAATGTTCGTATGCAAATTTAAACTGCAATCTTTAAATGAAGACTTACCTTTTAAATTTATCAAATAATATTTGGAGTACCTTTATTTTTATTTTTAAATTGACAACTATCGTAGTATAAACCTATGTTCTTGTGTGTACGTATGCATATACACATTAATTGTTTTTATCTTCCTTGTGTATTACTTCGTATTGTCAAATATTTGTGGTGTATCATAGTTTTTGTTGTAATAATAAGTAATAGATAGAGACGTTTAAATTTCGAATTTTTATCTGACAGCAGACTGGACACTTACTGTAGTCAGTTTGTGTGGTGCGCTTGAAGGACTTGTACAGTAAATTATATAAGGTGAACTGTAAAATACCTACTATCCTGTAATGTGGACACACAAACATATGAAGACTCCGAGCCAGTAACTTCGCAGTGTGTGTTCAGGAGAGTATAGGACAGTAAAGTCTAGTCTGTCGCCAAATAATAATACGAAATTTACATGTCTCTAGTAATAGGTACATGTATGAACAAATGTACGACTTCTATTACTATTTCAAAACCTGTAAACCTAATTTCATCAAACGTGGTACACATGTAACGCTTAGAATGGTGATTTAACTTCAATTATATCGTGTGCATTTCTTGCCTTCAACGCGACATAACTTCTATTATATTTTTAAATTTCATTTGTTTATTTGTTTTTGGAATGGCAGTCATTTTCTGATATTTAGATTCATGTCATCTATCGAGAAATATACCACTGTCAAACCAAACTACATAGAGATTAAATAAACACTAAATTGTCGAGAGATGTTTCTAGTACTTCACCATTGTTTAACTGCGAGACTTGTTACTTTAATGGCGTGAGGTAACACTAGCAAAATTAAAAATTGTGCTTCTGATAATGACAAGTTTATACATTTATATACGGACTTTCTCTTAGGCTAATACCCATGGGAAAATGTTGCCGTCCGTTACAAATAACAAAACGAATAATAACTTATTCTTATTACTGTTCTGCGTCTTAAAGACATAATAAATTCAAAGAAAATTGTTTGACATTAAATAAGTAAATAACGCATATAAACTGTATGTAACGATTAAACGGAAGAGAAATACACCATTCAGTATACACAAGTACATTTATTAAACATTTTATAATTAACCGTTCCCCTTAATTTCTAAACTAAGCATATTTTACAATCTCAGGTGCTTCCCTATAGAGCTACAGGAAGAAAACAGAAGTATAGTGACATATGAAACGTTGTTAGTTGATAAGGCCATAAACCGTGTTATATCAACTAAAACCGTATCTTATCTCACGTAACGACAGAAAGTATACAATACGCAGTAAATTATTGCAACCTCATTTCGTGCTGCGTACATCTGGTATATAGAACTCGCGTCCGTTTTCACGGCTGTAATAAAGAATAAGACGTATGACCTAGTACAGTAAATACCAAACCAGTCACATTCTATCAGTTAGCACTGGAGACTGGTGTAACATTTGTTGCCGCTTAGACGGCTGAGAAGTTGAAAAAAACTGCTCAAAATGTTCGCAGTGATTGCTTGCCGGTATTGTTTACGTGTTTCCATTCAGGGCGCTCTACACCGGAAAATTCGTATTTGTATAATTTATTGTACCAAACACTGTCCAACTCTTACACATTACATTAATAGAAATTTCTTACAAATAATTTTTTTAATGTAATTTTCGTACAAGCACATGTCAAAGTAAAAGTGGGCTATTTAAGCTACATACCCAAAGTAAAATATACTTGAACGATACAAATGAAATAATTTAGTAAGTAAATGTATTAAGCTACATAATGACACATTTATTATTTCACGTTAATATTATTCCTTTAAAAAAATACATATGTTCAAAGACATGAAAACGTTAGGTATATTCAAGAATTTCTTAATGCAAACCATTTTACGTCGAATTACAAAGGTATCATTCTGTAGCTGAATACATTTATTTTCACTCTAAATTATTTCATTCGTATTGTTCGAATAAGTTGTACTTTGGTAAGTAGCGAAAATAGTCAAATCTCTACTTTGACATGAGTTTGGCCTAAAATTATGGAACCGAAAAAAATAATATTTTACTTGTGGAAAATTATTACTAATGTAAGGTATAAAAGTTGGGCAATGTTTGGTACAATAAAATTATGAAGTTTCCGGTGCAGAACAATCTTAACATGGTTAACGGTACTTAATACTGCATTTTTATACTTAATTGAATTTTATGACCATCGAATATTAATATATAATTATAAAATTAAGTAATTTAATAACAGTACGAGCGATATACTCGGGCCTTCTGTGGTCACTAAAATATCAGTCTACGTGTCTAGTATTTTACCACTGTGTTTTGTGTGACCTCTCCTCTTTTACAGCAATGATCATGGTCATATAAATATAGGCCTCCGTACTCACCAATCTGTAGATCGTTCGGGATGAAGTGAGCACTAAAAAATGTACACTTTGAAAAATATCACTAGCCGTTACTACATATAATTCAACATTAAGTCTAGTTGCCTTACTGCTTATGTGGTTGGCAGCGCAATTACGTGATATAGTTCCATGTATATTCCTATTTAAATATAACAATACTGAAACAAAAACAACCGAAATCGACATAATTGTATTTTATATAATTAATAAACTTTTTTAATCAAACTGTAGAGATTCCTACTGACTTCACAATTTATCTTACACGCGCAAACATAAAGTGACGTGTCCATAGAGGTTAAACATTTCCCGTCGTTAGCCGTTACACGCGGAAAGATATTAATTTGTTGAAAATAGGACTTAAGCAGGGCTTTATTGAGTGCTGACTGTGTTCCGAACCGCCTATACCAACGGAGACGTGTTAACCCCTTATTTATTGATTTAGTTCCTGCGGTAACCGTCAGCGCTATTGGTTCAGTAGTGCGGCGAGGTGGAGCAGTAAAACACTCGTCTCGCATTGTGGAGCACGTGTGTAAGATTCTGGCTTCGACCATCCTGAGTTCAATTTTCCAGGGTATTCCGAAGTAATTATAAAGCTAGGATGGTTTCAAATATAGGCCACAGCCAATTCCCATCGCACTTCCCCGAGTACCTCTATCGAGGCCGTGTAGCTACTCTGATGTATGTAGAACAACCCAATTCAATAAATATTGAGGCGTGTTGTGGTCATGCTTCTAGCAGCTTCGCCACGAATTAAATCAATCTTCCTGTTCGTTTTACCGTTACAGAAATTTGAGTTATGCGCTTTACAGCAAACAAGCTAGCTGGCGCAACGGTAACATGTAATACGTACTCTAATTCGGGAGGAGCTGGGTTCGATTACAGGCTGCGGTCATCTTTATTTTGGTTTTACATGATTTTTGGAAATTGCTTCAAGTGAATGCTGTGATGATTCCTTCACAGGGGCCATGTCCGATTCCTGTCCCAGTTCGTTGATTTCATAAAGTTGTGTGTCGCCGTCTTTAAGACCTCGCTGTCGACGAGACGTTAAGTCCACTTTCCTTACCTTACCTTTTACAGCAATGATAACACTTTACTGAAGTATTAGTAGCGCTGTTGGTTATTTAATGAACTAAATCAGTTACTAAACTGCCATCCGTTCACGTCATACCGGAACTTTTCTTCTACGAACGTTGCTATCGATCATACAAGAGATGAAATTCGGTGATGTATTCTAAACGGAGAACATCATTTTATAGCCTATCCCAGACATGGGCAAACTTTTTAAGGGGAGGGCCAGATAAAATTAAAAATTATCTACGCGGGCCGGAATAAATAAAAAAAAAAAAAATAAATAAATAAATAAAAAAATGAACTTGTAAACTTTATTTTTTATATTTACACGGGTTTTACACAGGTTTATCCTTAATGGGTGTGAAAAAGTATGTCCAAGTCCACTCGTCTTTAAAAACACGACATTCTGCTTCAACTTTACGTTTTTTACTTGCCATTGTATCGATAAAAAATGTCACTCAGTTAATATTAGATGCGATAATACCGTACTTAAAACGCAATGAGAAGGAAACCGTTATTCTATTCTAGCTACGGAGAAAATTCGGTTTGTCCCTTTTGTCGTATGTATAATTGTATGAGTTATTGGAAACCATGTCGCGGGCTGGATTGACCAGCCCGAAGACCCGCACTTGGCCCGAGGACCTTACTATATTGTCCTAGCGCATCAACACTTCTACGCCTCGAACTCACAAAATGTGTTTACCCAGGTACAGACTAGATAGTAATACAGACGCGAAATGACGTGACGGCTCGTTTGGTATTGGCGAACTTGTCCGCTTATTGGCTGCCCGAGGTTGTTGATACCAGCCTCGTGTATCTTTGGTTCCTGCATGTTACTGCAGGTTTCCTATTGGCCTGGTTGCCAGCTAGCAGAGCAGCTGCCTCACGCTGATTGGCTGTAAGTATTTCCGCCATGTTGCTGGCCAGGGAATCCATTTTGCTGGCGTGTGTGACTGTGTTCGCCTTCCTGTCGGCTATTTCACTCCTAGTATTCCTAATATTCTGTGACCCAGGTGATCACTTTAAGGCCATGATCTTTCATTTATATCAAACAATTGCAAAGAGCTCGAATATTTTATAAGCAACGACTTTGAAAAAAATTGAGACTGTGTACAGTCATACGATACACAATTTTATCAGAGCGTTTTTGCAAATAACTAGCAGTCCCCCGCGGCTTTGCTCGCGAGTATTATTCGTAACTGATAATATTTACTTTAATTTAAAAAACCTCTTTGCACACCAGATTGGTACTTCAGTCATCAAGTGTTAGAATGTCCAAGCGGCTAGTTGAACTAATTCTGCAGCAGGATAAGTAGCTATAGCTGTCCATGCGAAAAGCAGTCTTAAGTTTGCCCCTGCCACTAACAGCGATTACTCCTGGGCCTTATTTATAGCCTTGCCTATTTGACGTTGTGGGGTAGTTACAGACACCTAAGGTAAGAGGTTAATCGAATCAGAAACATCTGTTTACCCTGTGTACAACCATTGGTGACGGTGCCCTCAATTATACATTTTCAAAATATTCACTTTAACTTTATTGACATTACAAAGTTACAGAGGGTAAAGGTTTCGCGGAAACGTATTTGGTGCCCCAAACCTGAGATTAGTGAGATGATATATCGTCAGTTTACTGCCAAAAGTGACAAAGTCAAAATGAGATAAAATTATAAAAAATGCTAGGAATATGTATATGTTGTTCACGAACAATTGCCCAAGTTTAAAGTCTATTCGTCGTTTCGTACTGTTGTGTCACAGTTTAGTAACATACCACATTTTGTTAATATCTGCAATTTAATACTGTTTTTAAACGAAATAGCATTTATGACTTAATCACTTTTGGCAGTATACCGACGATATGTCAGCTGATATTGTAGAGGAACCTAAGTGGAAAGCGAACTGCAATTTTACCCCTTTTAAAGACAACATGTTAATTGCACTAATTCGATTTGCCTTGTAGTTTTTGTGTGTCAGAATTGAACGTTCGTACGCAGCTTTTAACGGAATTCGAGCCCAGAACCTCCCGGAATTTAGACCTGAGTAACAAACAACTACGTCACGTAACGTTGAAATAATTCATGAAAATAAAATTTTATTAAAAAAAAAATCTGTGTCCTGGGCTCATAGAGGTTGTACAACACCACGTCTCGATAGGTTACTGTAGAGTGAAACTCCTGTATAGGTTGTTTCTCGCTGCTCGTTCCTGCTTTTCGGATCGTCTGCCTTGATTATTGACCAACCAAGTTTTATTCTTAATAATTACGTTTCTTACAAAGAAGAAAAATTACATACATATTTTTTAAAATATTTACGTAAGCATCACTCTGACGCGAACAACACCTCAATATCGCTACTGGTTAGATAGATATCGTGGGTTGATGGAAAACAAATTTTGTGCTTTTTCACCCTTTTGGGTGTCGAATTTCGAAATATTTTAAAATTACATATTAGATATTTGTATAAGTATCCAACTGAAGTGTAAATCACATCGCTAGCCCGTTCAGTCGAATCAAAATCGATCATTCACTAAAAAAACACATATCACCTCTGCACAACAGTATTGAGAAATCGAATTTCGAAAAATCTGAAAACAGTTTTGCGATAATTTCTGTAATCATCATCCTGAAGAAAAAAATAATTGTATATCTGGACGGGTTCGATAGATATCGAGGATTTATCTAAAACACGTTCAAGGTCTTTTCACCACTTAAGAGAGTAAATTTCGAAAAAGCCTTGAATCACGTTTTAGAATACTTTATTGGTATCTCGTGGATGTAAAAAAAAACAACATTAGCCCGCTGGGTTTAAGATGTATCGACGATTAATTGAAAACGCTTTTCACCACTTTTCACCCCTTTTCACGTCCTTAGGTGGCGAATTTCTAAAATTCTTGAAATTCCTTTTTAGGTATTTGAGTAAGCATCAATCCTAAACAAAAATCGCGTCGCTATATAAAAACTATGGGATCGATATATATCGAATGTAAATCGAAAACTCATATTACTCCTTTTTTAACCAGTTTAGGGCCGAATTCCGAAAATATATTATAAATGGTACTTGACATATTTACAAAAGCACCAATTTAAGGCAAAGAGCACTTCGATAGCTCGATTGATTCGATATATATGGCAGGATAATCGAAAATACATTTCACGTATTTTCACCCCTTTAAATAAAGAATTTGGAAACGTCTTAGAGTCCTGTCATAGACATTTGTAAAAGTAACCAATTAAAGTTAAAATCACGACGATAGCCAATTGTGTTTCAAAGATATAAAAAACGCATTTTGCCCCTTTTTACTGTCTGGGGGTCGAATTAAAAAAAAACCTAAAACTACTTTTTGGGTATTTACGAAAGCAATATTTTGAAGTGAATATCAACTCTCTATCCCGAAGGGTTCGATAGATATCGATAGTTGATTGGAAACGCATTTAACGTCTTTTCAGCCCCTTAAAAGTTGAACTTCGAAAAATCCTTAAATTAGCTAATATGCATTTTTACGAGTGTCCTATTAAAGTAAAAATCACGATAATTGGCCGTCGGGTTCGAGCTCTATCGACGTTTCTTTGGAAACACATTTCACCCCTTTTCACCCCCTTAGAGGTCGAATTTCGAAAAATCCCTTCTTAGTGCTCGCCTACGACCTGAGGGGAACCCCCACAAAAAATTTCACGATTCTAGGTCCAGTGGTTTGGGCTGCAGTTTGATATGTCAGTCAGTCAGTCAGCTTTCATTTATATATAGAGAGAGATGTACCGTTATTTTGCTTCATTTTGGCTTATTTTGGCAACAAAAAATGTGATATTTCAGGGGACGAAAATCTGAGAATTCGTTTGATGCATTGCAACAGATAAATACAGATATAAGTGTTAAAACTGTAAAAATGTATTTTTGATATATGTATTTATTTGCGTTAATTTTTTTCGAAACCACTGCAAAACTAAAGAGCGAGGCCTTAAAGTGTATGCGATGAACAAGTGCACTTTCTTGACAGCTCTCAATGTCATGTCAAGTACTTTGCCCATGACTGACCTATCCCATGAAAGACTGCATTTTCCTGACAGCTCGACTAGCTTGACTTTTCTGTAGCCTATTCTGCATTGCCACTGAGTTTAAGTACTGCTGACACACCTTCGTTCGTTTATACAGTACGTTAATATACTGTTAACATTGTTACATGACAGCAAAACATTCAACTTAGTTTCTGACATGACGTTGACAGCTGTCAAGAAAGTGCACTTGTTAGTGGCACAGACTTGAAGGTGGCCACCTGGGTATACGCACTTTGTGTGTTCTAGGCCTAGAAGTGCGGATATACCACTGATATAACTTTCATTTTATTACGTAATATTAAAGATAAAGGTGTATTGTTCGCGCCTATATCTTTTATAAGATCTTGAGCCAAGATATTTGTGCCTAATCAGGACAGCAATTTCACTCATTTTCACCATTTTCGGCAGCTTGAAAATATGCTTTAGAGATAAATTGAGGACCTAATATGGGCTTCCTCGCGTGTGACGATTTTTTAATGCTATTCCTAAGCACACATCAACTACACACACTGAGCAGTTTTAGAATAAACTTGTGTTGGCCGAAGATTTGCAATGCGTTCGGCGGCCTGGGCAGTTAGCTAATTTAACTAGGCGTGCTGAATAGGGTTCTCTACTGGCAGAGGTAAGGTTTTATACTTTTGTATATTTACGTGAATTCCGTTCCCAGAATTTAAGATTTTTTTTTTTTTTTTTTGCAAACGTCTGGTATTGTGTACTTTGTGTTTTTGAACATATGCCAGATGATTTCGATGGTCGGTGTGTTTTCTCCGGAACCCATTTTTTTTTTTCATTCCGATACTACTCCATACGTCCCTCATATCACCCCTCGCCAGCGCTTACCAACCACTTATTTATACTTCTTCATTTCCAAATTGCCAGAACAACGTTGCAATATTGCTGGATCATGAGCAAAGGAACTAGTATTGAATGCAACTGTACACTGTGACCACGTGACATTAACGTGCGTGCAGGAGTCAATAAATCCACTGATTTTTGTGTGAAAATTTTACACCAACTAGTTTGAATGTTTAACGTGCACATCTGCAGCTCTACTTCATGGTTATTGGCAGTGTATCTTTGTGCAGAGGCGTCTCTAGTTTGACTAGGTTAATCTGAATTAGGGCACTGTGACGTCACACGTATGTCATTTGTGGAAAATACCTACCCCAAGACGCTACGAGTTAAAAACATCAAGTCACTGGTCATGAAGCAGTACTGCATTAAGGCGGCCGCCTAGCCCACGCTTCAAATGCGTCGCAGTGTGTTCGTAAACAGGTTTTTTTTTTCGAAAATATTTTACGTATTCCTATTGTGCCACAGTACGAAAAAAAAAAAAACTTCAGACAAGGTCGGAAGCTCATTGTTAAGACGCCACGCTCATTGCAAACACTATTTCTAAGTCTCCAACATGGCTAAAAACGACCTTTTCAGACTTCCGTACTTCAAAATGTACTAACCGGATGTATGTGAAACTCAGGTTGCGACCAGCACTGAACTTAGTTGCAGACTTTCCACCAATAAAATTATATGGTCACCGCTTAGTGTCCCATAGTAAAAACAGTTTGGCGGGAAGCTTGCACGCTGGTTCAGCGCTTGGCTCGTTGAGATGATGCGGCATTTGATGCGCGCTTCGAGGTCGACCTTACTGCTCCATCGCTTTTTAGCCTCTGACGCGCGGGTAGGTGGTGCCCTTAAAACAAGGATACATCAGCCTGTTTTACCATAAATAGGGCCACGAGTTTGTCATGAAAAGACTTTGCCCCACTTTGTTTCAGTGTTTCACGTGCACATCGGCAGCTGTGCTTCATGGTTATTGGCAGCATGTCTTTGTTCAGACACGTCTCTCATTTGACTGTGCCTATCAGAATAAATAGGTTTTTTATTTGACATGGCAAGTGAGATATAAATCATCCAATCACAGACGATGTTGCAGAGGTGCAGATGTGCACATGAAACTAAATGTTGCAAAAATATTTTCGCCATAAAATCGTGATTCTAACCACGAAGCAAAGCTACAGATGTTCACACAAGTCACTGAAACAAGATGGTGCAAAAATTTTTTTTACCAAATATCATTGGCTCCAGGAATCAAATAGTGAAGTTGTTTCTCCTGTTACTGAAATCTTGTTATTGTATGTGGTCCTTCCTTCTTGCTCTCTACTGACTGGTGTTAATAACTGCTTCTGACGGTATAATAGTTCCACATACAACTACGAGCTGTTTGTAGTTCCTGCTAAGCGCCGTTTGCCTTGGAACACAATCACGCTTCTATACTGCTCGCCGTAGGCGGTTGCGTCGTTTTGAAAGTGTTCTATAAAGAGGGGTCAGAGGAAATAGTAAATTACTTACTGAACGATAATTGTACCAACGTTACTCCCAGAAGAAATGTTTGAGTCAAGTTAGGAGACTTAAGGCCTCGCTCTTTAGTTTAGCAGTGGTTTCGAAAATATTTTTTTCAACGCAAATTAATACATATATTAAAAATTCATTCTGGCAGTTTTAACACTTATATATCATAGTTTGTAGCTGAATTTTTCTGTTGTAATGCACTGAACAGATTTTCAGATTTTGGCCCTGAAATAGCACATATTTTACTGTCAAAATGAAGCAAAATATATTTTTTCTAGCAAACGGTACATGGTTTAACAAAAACGCTCTGGCAAGATTGTGTATCGTATGACTGTACACAGTCTTAAATTTTTTCAAAGGATTTGGTTAAAAAATATTTGAGTTATTTGTAATTGTTTGAAATAAATGAATGATCATCGCATCCGATGCATGAACGGTGTTGTAGTGTACCGCGCCTATTCTTTTCTGCGCGAAACATCTAATCCTATTCAAAATATGTTTACGGACGAAAAGAACACGCAGTTAAAACTAGGCTTCTATAATTTTAAAAATGCAACATGATTATTAGGAACATGTTTTGGGGCTCCTCAAGATATATAAAAACGGCTTTTTTTTTAGACAGTTGTAACTGAAAAAAAAAAAAAAAAAACATCCGGATTCGTAAAACAAAACGTTGGAAGCATGCGTTGTTGGACTTTACTACAAACTTTCCACAGATAAAATTTTAAAGTCACCGCTATATGTCCCATAGAAAAATTAGTAGTACGAAAACACTGCAAACCAGTTTGGAGCTCTGCGACTAGAAGCGATTCTGTTACCTTCGAGTGTGGATAGCTGAACCTTGTCGCTTCTCTGTCTTCGCGCCTCGAACGTGGAAAATTACGTCTGGTGCGTAGCCCTCTTAAGACTCGGTTTCAGTCGCCATGTTGAAATTTATTATTTTTCGCTTTTTTTGGAATTTTGAGAAGAAAAATGATAAATCGGCGACTATACCGCAAATTCTATTTACCTTGAGCTACAGTAAAAGCATGGCAATAGAGCTAGTAATGTATAGTCAGGTCGCAATTTGTTGGGCAAATAATGAATATAATAAGATTTATCACACACATTGCGGCGTAATTATATGTTAACAGCTAAACAGCAAAGTTTGTACTGTAGCGAAATGTAAATAGAATTTGAGGTATAATCGCATATTTAACATTTTTCTTCTTAGAACTGCAAAAAATTGAAAAATAATAAAATTAAATATGGCGGCTGAAACCGAGCCTTAAGCAGTTGTTTCGCTTCTGCGGTATTAGCTGTTTTGTAACCACGCGACGTCCGAGCTGTCTATTGAAGAAATGTTGGTTACTAAGGAAGTCAGCGGCGCCGTTGGAAAGCGCGGCCGCCAGGAAAGCGGTTGTCAATATTCAGTTATTGTCGTGAAAGTAGAGCCATGCCCCACGTGACCTAGTGATTCCTGCGCCGCCGACCAACATAGCCCCCCCCCCCCCGCCCCCGTTCAAGCGTGCCCCCTACAACTCCTCCACCTGTCTGAATGGAAGTAGTTTTGCCAAGCTCGAGAGAAAGTTTCTCCTTCCAGCAAGAGCAAAAGTAGCCTTGGAGGATATTTATTAACGACCCAGAAAACTAGGCGCAGCCCGCGTGTCTCGCGAGCCTTTGTGTTTCGTCACCAAGATGGCGGGCGGCGATCAGCTGACAGGTGCTAGCTAGACTGTGGCCTAGCCTCGGGCCTGAACCTGGAGAGATATAAGTCGCCGGCGCTAGACACATTGTTATGATGGTTAGAGATGATGGTTTATCGCGGGAAATTTTAACTGCTTGCTGGGTTTCATCGCTCGTTCAGCTAATGGAAATATGACTGGCTTTCGCTTGTACGTAGAGTTGTTGCCCTATTTGACTGAATCAATAAGAATCCCGCTACTGTAATATTTGATTTATTTATACACGACATATTCAGCCAAAGGCCGTTTTACAAATGTACGTGTTTTATAAACTAAACACTATGATTACTTTTAAATGTGCCTATATTATGAAAATTAACTAATTTATATCTTCATATGAAAATAGAAGTTAAAACTGACCTCACATTGCGGCCAGCACTATTAACATATTAACATTTTTAAAAAATTTAATGAGAACTTTGCAAAATAAAGTAAAAAATATATACAAAAATACTGAAACACAAAATATAGAGCGACGGATTACAAAAAGAAAAAAAAATGGACGTTAATTTTTAACACAAATATCAAAAACACTTTTTAACACAACAGCTACGTTGTATCAGACGTATATCACCCAATCATACATTTCACAAGAAACTACAGTGTTTTCAAGGGTATTTTGACTCAAAAAATTTTCGGGGTGTACCATCAAATCTATACATTGTTTGAAAAACAGTAATACAGGCCTACAGTGAAGAACAAAATAATAACTGTTTGTTACGATGGCAGGGTTTGTTATGTCGAATAGTAGCTCGCACCGCTGGGATCTGCACGTAGAATAAAAGTAAATAAGTTAATTGTGTAATTATTTTCGATTTTATTAAAGTAATTGCTAACCGTATATTGAAAAAGAAAGACCTATATATATACACAGCGTGGACCAGAATTCATGTGTCAAACTCCTGGACGGGAATGTTTATGTAAAATAAAAGGGTTACACTGACCAACACTTTTGTGTGATGAATATTAAGGGAGCTACAAGACCTGGAAATCAAACTTTTTAAATACATTTTTTGAAAAATACCAGAAAATATGAGAGATGGAGCCACCAAAATTGGCACAGAGCTCTAAGAATCGGCGCAAATTAATCTGTGAAAATGTGGTTGGTGCAACGTTTCCCTTCGCTGCTTATGGGAAAGTACCTGTTGTGTTAATTCACTCCGGTAAACAGTTTTCAAGAAAGTGCGAATCAAAATATGTAGGCGCAGTGTAACCCCTTAGAGGTAGGCAATACAACGGCTTTCTGAGACATGCTAATTGCAGCATTGAATGGTTCAACTGTGTACACTCGCGAGATTTGGGTGACGTTACGACAACCAACTTGTGTGATTGAACGATGCTGTAGGGTACCAAGTGATTGCGTTTTATTTTTACGCGAAACTGCTTAAGATATTATCAACCAGTGTATCTGCAAAAATAACACACACTTGAAATAATAACCCTTAAACATGCAGCATTCTTATTAGAATCGTGAATTAGGGGCACTACAAAGAAGTTAAAAACCGCATTCTTTTGTTCTAATTTCAGCAAAAAAGTACCACGCGATTTCTTAAGAACAAAGACACGCAAGTAGCCTATGAAAGACGAAATGATGAGGTATTTGATACTACCTACAAATGAAAGTGTAGAATAACTACTCAAAGTGGTACAGAAAAATTAATACTAGAAAAAATACTACGCGCCAATTAGTACGTCACGTGTAGCAAAGTCGCCTAGTTACCCACCGGTTTTCGCGCCTCACACGTGCGAAATTACGTTCGCTACATAAGCAATTTCTTGAGAGCTGATGAAGTTGAAATGAGGTATAAATGCAGCAGTGGCGGAATGTAAACACGCTGGCTAGCTGTAACTGCCGATATCTACCTAAGAGGGATCACGTGTACAGAATAAGGAACGCAACACAAATAGGAATAATGCATCTGTACGTACTACGCACGTATTTATGAACATCAATACGTATCTAAAATAACTTTTCTTATTGCCGTCCCCCTACTTCAACAAACAGCTGCCAACGGCGGATCAGGTTGGCCTGGACTCGTACATAAATATTTGGTATGCCTCGTACACAATCAAATGCGGCTATCACACGTGCCACGAGATTTTCTTGGCTAGTCACATGCGTCACGTAAATCAGGGAGTTGACATGACCCCGTTAAAATCCAATGGAGTAAGGTATGGAGATCGAGCCTGCCAATGAATGGGCCTCCTATGCATATCCAGCGACCTGCAAACGTGGTGTTAAGATGGCGACATACGGCAGCAGAAAAATGTGGTGATGCCCTATTGTGCTAAAACCACGTGGTGCAGCGAATTGTGAATGGTACTTCCTCCAGCAATTCCAGCAATACACCCTGCAGAAACGTTAAGTGATGGACTACGGTGAGGCGATCAGGTAACAAATAAGGTCCCAACGAATTATTGTTGACAATGCCAGCCCACATGTTGACACTGTAGCGCACTTGGTTGCCCGTAGGGAGCATGTGGTGGGGATTGTGGTGCACCCAGATGTGGCTGTTCCTCTCGCTACTGTACACAATTTCACCATTCAATGCTGCAATTAGCATGGCTCAGGAAGTCGTTGTATTGCCTACCTCTGCGGGGTTACACTGCCCCTTCGAAGTTTGATTCGCATTTTCTCGAAAACGGTTTACCGGCGTGAATTAACACGAGAGGTACTTTCCCCTTAATTTTAAACGATAAGCAATGATATGTATCTAAAATTTTAGTACCACCTAGTATTTTTAAGTTACTTACACAAATAGGTTGAGTAACCCCTACAATGCGGTGAAGGGAAACGTTGCATCAACCTCGTTTTCACAGATTCATTTTCTCCGATTCTTAGAGCTCTATGTAGCACCCTTAATAGTCACCGCACAATAGTGTTGGTCAGTGTAACCCTACTTTATTTTACATAAACAATCCCATCTCGTAGTTTGGCATATGAATTCTGCTCCACGCTGATGTGTGTGTATATATATTTATTTATTTATTTATTTATTTATTTAAGATTGGTACGTTATTTGTGAATGAGTTTTAACTTTCATGTATGCTTCAGTTTGATTGATCAGGTAGAACCCATTTAATTTACCGCCATTAATTCTCAAACAGCCTACGTGATGTCGTCCAGAATTCAAATATCCATTAGACAATCAAACCCCAAACAGTTAATGTTAAATAGGCCTAGTTGAAACTCTCCACTCTACTGTACATTTCAGCCAGTTTACACAGTAAAACTTATCGAACGCACGAATGTGCAAGAATAATGTTGCCTTCATACGGGGAGCACTGAACTGGAGCGCATTGATATCATAGTATTCTTATTTATATGGACTGAGGACGCCGTCTATACCTTGAGCGGTTTTACGCATTCCAGGCTCACGAGCAACGGGCATCAAAGGCATCACCACAACGCTGAACCAGCCGGTCCATTGTCACTATAAAACTCTAAACAGTGACCATATAACTTCATTGGTGGGAAGTGTGTGGCAAAGTTCTGTGCACGTTTATGTGTTTCCAGTACATCCGGTCATACATTCAAGTACGGCTGTTTGTAAACGCCGTTTTTAGTTATGTTGGAGGAATTTGAAACTGTGTTTGTGATAAGCATGGTGTCGTAACAATGGCTTCCGGTGTGTGTTTTCTTTTCGTATGTCTGACAATGGGCACACACTGAAGAGTTTCGTAAAAAATATTTTTTTTCCGCACATTACAACGCATTTGACACGTGTGACCCTATAGTTTTATTTGTGAAAAATTATGGCGTTATGAGTGAGTTATAGTCACCGTCTTGAATTTTTTTATTTGTGTCATGACTTTTCTCTTCTTGGTTAACTTGTGTAACTTAAACCTAACCACGGAATAGAATACATACTGATAGAAGTTTAGACCCCATACATATATTTTTATCGTCACTGTTGTTGTAGATAGAATTTCAGTCAGAAAATTCTTGTTACTTTATTAACAGCAGTTCAATTTGTAACAACAGTAACGGAAAATTAAGATTTATGGTGTCTAAAATTTTATCAATATGTATTCTATTCCGTAGTTTGGTTAAAGTTTCAAATATTTACCCAGAAGGAAAATTATGACATAAAATACAAAAATGCAAGATGGTGACATCCACTAACTCTTAAGTCAAATAAAAACTAATTGTTCCTGTTTTACGAATGATATTGATATATTTACAGAATAAAGCAGTATATAAAGCCTGTTTTCAGTCATTATGAAGGGCCTCAATAATAAGTCAGTAATACTATGTATACCTACCGTTTTAAAAAATTGTGTGTATATATATATAGGGTAAACCTACCCTTCTTCGTGATACTAAGGCTTCGAACTTCAGTAAAAGCACACACACACACGCATATATATATATATATATATATATATATATATATATATATATATATGTGTGTGTGTGTGTGTGTGTGTGTGTGTTAAACATTTTGATTGTGATCCTTTATATGATACATTGGTCACTTATTGCTGAAACTACATATTATGCCTCCTCTGCGTTGGTAACCTTGTGAACTCTGGTTACAGATCCATCCCAATCTTGTGAAGCCCGCAAAGTGGTAAATCACGATGTCAAAGTAGGCTGCGGTGGTCGAATAGTCAGACCATTCGCCTCCCACCAAGGCTATCCGGGTTCGATTCCCGGCGGGGTTGGTCCCCGGATTTACGCACGTAGGAATCGTGTCGGACGATGCCGTTGATCGGCGGGTTTTCTCGAGGATCTCCCGTTTTTCCCGCCCTTTCATTCCGGTGCTGCTCCATACTCACCTCATATCATCCCTCATCAGCGTTAAGGCGCCCGCCTGGTGGCAGTGTGTTTGTTTGAGTGAGGCACGGCGCCAAGGGCGATGTTGACCGGCTCATCTGGTGCGGTATCGCCTGTATTGCAAGGCACTGAAACGGCGTGTAGTGGTATCGTAGTACACTCGCCTGACTGACACTTTCAGTGGTGACGCCATCTTTTTATTGGTGGAAAGTATTAAGTAAAGTCCAATACACCTCTCTATTGTAGTTCCACACGAATCTCGTGAGTAGTTGTTTAGATATAATAGATTGAAAAAGCCGTTTTTAGCCATTTTGAGGGGCTCCGAAATGGTCTTTCTAAGTAACATGATGTTTTGAAACTACTATTCCGATGTCGTTTGAAGTGTTTGTTCTTTTCGTAAATGCACACATTAGCAACACGTTTACTAGTTTCTTGGATAAAAGCGTTCTTCTAGCACGCTGCAACGCTGTTTACGAGACAGGCAGACGGGCGCCTTAAAGACTTCGATGTTAAGCGCTGACAAAAAAAATCTCTCACTCTCACGATGTTAAGTTATGTCACGTTACATGATCAGTTTACTCTAGGGGTGTTTGCTTTTTGTGTAAATATCGCACCCCCAATACAATACCAGCACAACTAAAAAAATCAAAATGTTTCACTTATGTATATAGTGAAATAGAGGATACTTTTCTCTACCTAATGCAATACTAACATAACAAAGGAAAGCATTCCAATAATTAAATTAAATGTTTTGCTTTTGGCATCTTTGCCAAGTAACAGTAATGATTAGTGCCAAGACTAACATTTCCATTATTTATGCAGCATGAGGATAAACAACAGAAGTTTTTTTCTTTTAGGTGCAATACCAACATATACTGTGTAACGTTTATATTGCACTGTAATCATCCAAAAATGAACAAGTGTGTATGAGTTATAACTGCGTTTATCTCAAAATGAAATATATTGAGTTATGTTGGTATTGCATTGGGGGTGCGATGCATTGTGAACAATATCAGCGTGTTTTGTAAAAGAAGACACGTGACACGGTACAGCAGTGTCTATGCACCAGCAGAGTTGACTGTTGTTCTCGTGTAGAAGACCGTGGCACGCAGTGGTGGTTGTAATTACGACGATGTACGTGGCTGGCGCCGGTCGTCGTGGCGCGTACACAAGGGAGCGTCTTGTCGCGGTGTTGGCGGGACGCGGCTAACGCGGTTAGCGGCACCCAGGCGCCTCGGCGTGCCCATTGTCTCCGCCGAAATAGGGGCGTGCCCCGCCAGCCGTCCTTGACCCCTGCTCCGACCTGCACGTCTCAACCGACCTTTCATCTGCTGCCGAGGAACTTTCGCCAGTTCTATTCAGGACGAGCTAGAATACATTTCTTCTTCTTTTGGAACTGGTTCGAAACCTTCTTTCATTTATTTACAACTCATAAATGTGTGTGTACTGTAGATTAGTTGAATGCTTGAGCGAAGATGTGATACAAATTTGTAACCCTAACTCTCGCTGAAGAGTTTTATAAAATGTATTATACATTTTAACAGAAACTTATGTTATTTAATCTTATAAGAAGTGATCACGGAATTTGATGGTATACCTTTCTTCAGCACTGAAATTAAGTATGAAATTTACCACTAATGAAAATTGAGCCTGGATATCAACGTTGTCGATTCTGTGGTGAGATCTTCTTTGGTTATACTGTGCTGTGATATGAGAAAAGTCATTGTTTGAAGAATCCGTTCCGAGTGGTATTGAGTTGTTTAATATGTTTCAAGCAGTTTGCCCGAAATAGCTTAAAGAGACACATCAAGACCTGCAAAGTTAATGCTCCTTGGTCTGCTGGAAACCTGAATCCAACGAAATTAGCTCCCACTGATAAAGTTGGACTCTATGTTCGGAGAAGATGAAAGCCTTATGACTTGTATAGGTGATAAAAATAATGTTTTGCAGTCAGCTCAAGCGAAACTCATATTTGCTAAAAACACTCAAAATAAAACGATGAGCATAAGACAAGCGATACGAAGTCAGGAACTGATCAACATACTGGCTACGAATTTTCCGATGACTATAATGAACTGTTGGATTGGCTCTGACTGCTGATCTATATGCAAGAAGCTTAAGAGTGCGTGGTAGATAAATAAACGCTGAAAAGATTAATTGATTTCTACGCTTTTTTCGAAGCCAATATGGATAAAATACTCAACGACAATTCTAGATAATGGTATTTGCCATCTCTATGACTAATTTTTATCCAGAATTACTCATTCGTTACGCGTGATTTCTTGCGCCGCAGTTCAATGCAAGGGGTTCCGGCGTCAGAGGTTGTGCCTCAGAAGTTCGTAACACTGGAAACAATTTTGTTTAAAACGTTAGCTAAAACTATTGTCTATGATTACTATTGTTTAATTTTCGCAAATTGGCTTCGAGAAACGTACAGTTATAGATTAATGCTTTTAGCGTTGAATTATGTACCACGCCCTCTTAAGATTATTTCCGTGTACATGAAATATATTGGATCATCCAAAAACTGAAGAACAGAGGATACGTTAAATAGAAATAGGTTTTTTAAAATTAACTTTTACTGTAGTGAGAAATAGTAATGTGTATATCATTGTAAAAAAATTATAAAACGTAGATTTATTCTCCGGAACAACACCTTCTTCTTGAAAATTCTTAGCATGTTGTATGAGATTTTAAAAAAATCCGTGTTTTGATAATGTGTGTGTACTTGAACTGTGCGTCGTGTACTTGAACTCTCTCTCTCTCTCTCCCCCCCCCCCCTTCTCACAGTATATATATATATATATATATATATATATATATATATATATATATATATAAGGGTAAATGTATGTTTTAATTATGACTGGGAAAAACCAGATTGTATAAAATAGACTGCACCTGTTTAAAGTAGTTTATGTGGATGCTGAATGAGATGAGCGATTACGACTGCGTTTTTAGAGTAATTGTTATATATGAATTTGATTGACACGAGTGTATGGTTGCAACTAATATGAGTGAATGAACCAAATTGTACAGATAAATGGCGAGGTCTAATATTGAAGTCTACAATTGAGGTCTAAAAATAAGGTCTAAAACTGAGGTCTAAAAATTAAGTTTAAAAGTGGGTCTATAAGTGAGGTCTCAAAATGTGGTCTAAAAGTGAGGTCTAAATATGAGTTCTAAATGTTAGGTTTAAAAGTTAGGTCTGGAACTGAGGTCTAAAAGTGAGCTGAAAGTGACTGAATACCTCACAACACTGTAACAACATATGTATACAGATGAAAAGTAACCAGATAATAGCCTGAAATAGTATCCGGATTGATAGTATCCTGTAGTATAGCAACCTGAATAGTACGTAGATCATGTATTGTAATTAAAATTCCAATTTTAAAAAAATTTGATTTTTTATCTTGTTTGACAGGTATAAAATTAAAAATAATTATATGTGAAAATCTCATGAGTTCCGCATATGTATTTTGCATTAAATGCAAAAATGTAGATATATGCTGGAAAATAATCTGTCTGAACCTTACATACCTGATACAGTGTGGAACCTGGTCTTGGGGATAAGAGATTTGATAATGATTTTAGCATAGCTGTGATTGCTCGTGTATATGTAACTGGTAGCTGTGGAAGTGTGGTTGGGAAGTGGTTGAGGCGAGATGAGGGAAGGTGGTGGTGTGAGTGTGGTGTGGTGGAAATGGTGGGGGGAGGGGGCGGTATGTAGGGGTGGTCTACATAAATAGTATGGTTATGCATATGGCAGGTCAGTTCCTTAAAGGGAAATTTTGCTGTTAGGATTGTGTCCGCCATGTT
Source organism: Medauroidea extradentata (assembly GCA_003012365.1). NCBI lineage: Eukaryota > Metazoa > Arthropoda > Insecta > Phasmatodea > Phasmatidae > Medauroidea > Medauroidea extradentata. The sequence continues at coordinate 64,235 of PNEQ01030591.1, read as the reverse complement.
TAAAAGTAATCGAAGGGTCTTGCTTGTAAGTTTTAAAAAATATTCATCAATTTTTAAATAGTTTACTGAATTTTATCAGAATTCAATCGGGTATAGCTATGTTAGTGATGTTGTATGTAGGCGATGCTGCACTATAGAAAATAAATTGAGTGTATTATAATTTTAAAAATTAATAAATTTTAACTACGTAGATTTTTTAGGTTTGTTGAAAATCGGTTGAATTTATCGAAAAATTGATCAGGTATAGCTAAGATGGGAGTATGCATAAGCAGGTACCATTATCTGTATTAGAAATAAATAAATTGCGTTTTTAAATAATATATTTTAATTAATTGTATCAATTGACTTTATAATATTATCAGTACGTGACATGAATCATGTAAATTGATTAATGTGTCAGCTTTGAGAAGACATTGGAATCGTGCTGGTTCTGAGACCTTCACGAAGGTCATTTTGATGAGTCGAGGGAACGAAGGGAAAGTTTTCTAAAAAGGAAAATTAATTTAGACTATTTTTGGACAATATTGAGGGTTATTTGAACTTTTAGTGACCTCTAGGTTGAATTTGAGGTCAAGGTCAATCAAGATGGTGGCCGGGGCCGTGACGTCACAAAATGGCGGGTGTCTTCTCTTAGTTCCTCACGCCAACTCCTGCACCGAAAGGAACATAATACTAACTACAAACGCGGTGTGTTAACATCTCTTAAATTTTTATTTACATAAATATTTCACAATTTTCCCCTATTATATTGCATTGTCATCCAGTTCTGAGCTATGCTTAAAGTTTCAAATATCTAGCTCATCGGGAAGTCAGTTTAAAATTTATTACAAAATTTGTACCGAGCTGACAAACGGACAGACAAGAAAGCGAGCTAATACAAATGTGGTAAAAGTATATTCACGTTGGATTACGGTATCTAGTTCTGTTAGAGTAACTTAAGTACGGTACGTCTAATTTTTTATATCGATGTATTTCATCAACTTCTTATTGGAATGCACGGGGAAATTCGGTGACTTGTACGTGACGTGATACTAAAAACTTGCATGCTTGTGCTGTTTCTACAATTACACCAAATTTCACTTCGGCACGCTCTTGAGAACTCAAAGTCATTAATAAAACCGTAACAATGGACGGCCCGTTCCATCGTACGCAATCCAGACAAGAGCAGAACACTTAATTAGTGTAGCCGGTGTTTGGGAGCAATCCAGACCAACCGAATATACAGTGGAAGTCTGAGCCCACGGGGTCATTGAACTCGGCGGGATTCGTGAATTCGTTTTTCAGTAGGCAGAAGTACAAACAATACAGTTTACACTTGAACTTCTGGAATTATGACACCTAGACGGTTCACTGTCAAACTTCTGCCTAGACAAACTAGGAAACTACCTCGACAAACTAACCGTCTAGATATCCCAACTTGTAATGTTCTTCGGCTATGTGCCTTTAATCGTACCAGTTGAGAAGACAGGAAGCTGAAAATAATTGCAATATATTGATGATCCAGTTCAAATGGGACAAAAAATGTAATTTTTGAGTTTGGCTCACAAGCCCATATAGACAGAAATGTATTCTTCCCAATTGAAAAGAGAAACAAATGTAAATTTTAATTATGTTGACATTTTATTCTGATTGCCAGTAAAGTTCTAGACGTTGTATTTCTTTTAATTTAAAATGTGATAATTTCAGCGAAGATAGACTATAAACATTTTAAAACACCTTAAACAGTTGCCTATGCATTTAAGCTTCAAATTAACACCAACCAAATATGTCAATTATCAGATTTTTCGGCGAAACGGAAATCTTTCTGTATGCATTTTAACCTGGAAATTTTTTGTTGTTTCCCTTTTGAACTGGGCCATAGATATAATTCTAATTTGTCTGTTGCATTTATAAGTTTCCTTTCTAAAGTTTAAGTACTGTATATAAGTAGAAGTAAATTTTGTGTGTTTTGTATTACAAAAACAAGAACCATAATACTGATAACTGCCTGCCAGTGGCGAAGCGTGGTAGCATTTAAAGGCGAACTTTGTTAGAATCCGACTATACATTTTGAGAAAAAATAATAATGCATTTAAAATAAATAACTGCCAATTTTCTGAATTATTTTTAAATACAAAAATTAATGTTTAATTCAGTTTTTATGCATGTCTTAGTCCGTTACACTGTTCTTCAATGCAAATTATTTCATTTCTCTAAGTCGGTTTTACTTTTTAGCGAAAAGCCGTTTTATGTAAATTTGGAATTCGACGTGCCATTATACAATAAAAAAATTTCAGTACAGTAAAAAAAAAAAAAAACAGCCATAATGTATGTCTATAAAACAAACAATATTTTGTACAAAAATAAAAATGATTAAAACAATTGAAATTTTCGATGAACGAGCGATTTCGGGAAACCATAAGAAAATCTAAATCAGGATGGCCGGTGCCAGCTATTATCGAATGCGAGTTCAGCGTATTATTTATTTTTGTTTGTTCTCATTTATTTTTTTCGTTTGTATTTTGTTGTTTTTTTGTGTCGTCTTTCTTGAGTCGACTATATTCCTCTTGAGAATAAAGTTTGTGTAGTTTTTAATCTGTTTTTGTCCTTGTGTCGTCTTCTGGGATGTGACTACATTCCTTTCTGGAATTATCTGTATGTGTTATGTCTGTTGACTACTGATTAGTGATTACTGGCTTTTCCTGCTTTGTTTTTTTTATCGTGGGTTTTTCCGCAGTACGACAACACTCGCCCCTGTAATGACGTATGTACAAACAACTGTTATGTTTATAATACGAACCCATTGCAGGAATGGTTCAAAGATCACAGCGTATTACTGTTGTGCCACCTCGCTCGAATGGACGGAGGTCACTGTTTACCTGCTTGCACATAAATCACATACTTTCAGTAGTGGCGCACCACAGTTAGGCATTGGCGAAGTCAAACGAGGACACGCCAATAACGGAAGAAGAACGTCGGATGTGAACTCGCTACATTGAAGCCTGACAAATAACGACGTTATCATGCAGTAAATAGAGACAGGAAATTTTCGTAACAAAATTGTTGTATCTGTTTTTTTTTTTCGGTGCATTACATGCACATCACAGCTCTGCATCATGATCAGTTATTTTATGTTTTTAACATTCAACGTCTTGAGGTTCAACACATAAATCACAGACGTGTGGTGCATTGGTGCAAAGAAATGAGAGAACTCTCTGCACAAATACTGTACTGACTATAGGTCTTTTGGGGTAATGTGAGCAGTAAAAATTTAACCTTTGAAATGTATCACTAGCCGTTACTTCATATACTTCAACATTAACTACAGTTGCCTTACTGCGTGTAAGGTTGGCAGCGAAATTGCGCTATATAGTTCCGTATATTTTCATATTTAAATACAACCGTACTGAAACAAAAACAACCTAAATGACATAATTGTATTTTATATAAATAATTAACTTTTTTTTTATCAAACTTTATAGATTCCTACTGACTTAACAATTTATCTTGCACGCGCAAACATCAAGTGACGTGTCCAGAGAGGTTAAACGTTTCCCGTATTTAGCCGTTACGCGCGGAACGATACGAATTAGTTGAAAATAGAACTTTAGCAGTGCTGTTTTGGGTGCTCACCTTATTCCAAACTGCCTGTACCAACAATCATGAAGCAAGCAGGAATTGAAACAAGCTGTGGCAAAAATCTTTCTTCACGAACATTTCCTGTCCTTGTCTAAATGTCTCTCTTTACGTATCTCTTTCTCTATCTTAATTTAGGTTATTTAACATACTCAGTTGCGATATAGATGACTGTCAAAGAAAACTAAAGATAATATAAAAACATAAATAAGCAGAGTATGCTATAGACAACAGGATACATACACAACATGAAATTCCATAAATGAAATAGGGTCCAATAAAAACAAGGACAAGCAGATAAGGAATAAAAATCAAAAGGAAAACCCAAGACACCGCAAATGCAGGCAACACAGGTTGGAGGTCTGTTTTGGCAAAGGAACGTACAAAATGTATGACCCACGACATAAAAATACGACACAGCAATGAGGCGAAACAAAACGAGATTGTTATGCTCTCCCATTGCACAGTTCTATCAAAGATCTAGCACTATCACTCACTCACTCATGTTTGTTGGGGTTTGATTTAGAACGAGACGCTGAATGTCTCGCGTCGACCCACGTACGAGTCTACTCAACTCAACACGGCCCCATGACGCCACTGTCTCCTGAAGACGAGGAAAGTCCCGCCCTTATTTCTCTCCCTCTGCATGTAGCGGGACGTCGGGCGGGGCGGGTCCCCAGAAATGTCTTCAGCCCGGCCGGGCGACACACAATACTTCCATCTTATCCTGCAGGCGCATCTACTCCGAGTGGCTTCCGTCCCGACCCCTACGTGTACTACGGCGAGGGTTCGCATTCCCGTTGCTGGCCCACCGTTTACAAACCCCCCTCCTCTCATTCTGCACCCCGAGACCCAGCCTCGACCTCGGCGCAGTTTACTCGGGTTGGAATCCCGGCCAAGTAGCTAAGAACGCTGAAATAAATCGACCACATTTGAAGCGAATTATCTTCATGTTAACTGCCCTTCCCACAAGAAGTGTGTTAGAGAAATATATTTTCGTAGCCTGTAAAATTCATCAATCTACTTCGACGCATCGCAAGCTACAACCTGCAATTCTCCAAGTACTGTTGTAATATATTTGTAATACTGTTGGTTGCTACCGTGGCCTGTTCCCTAGTAGTATTTTTCTGTTTTGTTACAACTCTAAACCGTGCGGTGCACGTTATTTAAATTTATTTCTAACATTAAAAATTCTTGGAATTACTACGCGAATTATTTTTGTGTGTTTACACGAGGCTGATAAACCTACTCATATAAGTGTTATTCAGCCAAGCAGGTTAGTGATTTAAAATTGTGATTTTATGATTGCTCCCAGTAAGCTATATACTTTATGTGCAATTACATAATCGTAATTTTTTTTTCATTAAACAAATTATACTGCATCAGATAGTTGAATGGATTGAAATTATCTGTGTTTTGTTTGCAATGTTAGCAAGTACTGTTGGGTAAACATAATGTAGGCTTCACAACTCATCGACGAGAACAAACTTGCGAAATTTTCCAGTCTCTACCGATCATTGACCATGAAGCAGAGCTGCAGTAAAAAAAAAAACATAATAAATAATTTTATTGCATAAACTGTACGCATAACCAAACAATATGAGGCAATGGTAAAATATTAGACCCGCTTGTGTGAGAGCCAAGGTTATACACGCGGTCCAGCCATTCCGATTAAGGGTTTCACTATTCACTGTGATGACTTCTGCTTTTCACCATACAAACTTCTTCGAAAAGTGAATGAGGAGTAGGTGTTAGTTCATGCTTGAAACATTGTTTCATCTTGTTAGCCCCTTTAACTACACACGCGATTCTGTTGAATAACGTAAATTCACATCAATTTTCTCTTACTTAGATTGCCGAGTTCATTGAAGACATAGAGGTTCTTGATCGCAGTCTATTGTTGAAACAGCTGCTAACCTTAAATATAAGTTAACCAAATCCTGATCTTGCTGGCAAAACAGATTGTGCTGTCGCATCCCATTTACAAAGGTCTTCTTGTCGCGTGAATCTCTAGCTGGACTTGTTATTTCTTCAATATGTCTTGAAGTGTTGGAAAATACATCAGAACATTTTTGAAAATGCCAAGAACCCTTCAACAGGAACAGATGCAAATGCCAATCGGTACATTAAAGTTTTTTCTGTAATCTGTGTTGTATTTAACTACGCTATAGGGATTATTTTATACAAATATGGAAGAAGTGCTACATGAGGACGATATTGATTATAACAACCTACATTTATAATGCCAAGAACCACGCCTACTTTCGACAGGTTTATTTCATTGTACATAAATATTACATACTCATTATGTTTCAGTTAGTTTTGATCCTGTGAACAACTACGCTTTTTTCTTGTTATTTATCTGTTTATTCCTAACTTTGACAGTAACTTTGTCTGTGTAGTATGTAACACATGTAGTGTAAGATTGGGACTTTTGACGAATTTTCAACACAGTTTTAATTAAAAAACTACGAACTTTAGATACTAATTATTTGATGCAACGGTTAAGAAATTATACACAAAAAAAAACATAAATGAGCCTCCATATTCTAATATGGATACCGAAGTATTGCTTCTATCGTAGTGGACTTTTAGTATATTCAACAGACACCTCTGCCAAATTTCTTTCTTGCACTATTTTTTCAGGATAAGGTTTTTTTCCGTATTTTAACTGCACTAGTTTTAACAATGCAGTAATACTGAATTTACTTAATTAGCCTATTTCTCTTATTCACCGTGTTAACAGAATAAGCTGAAATTTAGCAGGTCGTGGTTTCACCTGAAAATGAGTAAAATAATACATGACTTCGCACTTATTCAACCTATGGCGAGTTAGTTATTTTACAAATAATTTATAAAATGCAGGTCAGTACACGGTAATTTCTTTTACATCTGCAAGCAGAAGCTTGTGAACTGATTTTTTTACAAATTTCTCAAGTATTTTGTGAAGAATGCTGGAAACCTTCAAGTATTAAAAGCATGTTTTAATACCATAAGAAAGAATGGAAATATATTTTTTTGAATCAGAGTCTTAGTGTAAAACAAAATCTGCTTCGTTGTCTTGACACATTTTAACGAAACAAATTTTCTCTTGTTACTATTTTTTTTCATACTGATTTATGAAATAAAAATTTAGTGACTCTGTTAACTACTGTTGTTAAACTTTACAAGGAAATGATTAGCAGTTTTTCATAAATTGTTAGTATATATAATGCAGTGGTATTTACGAGAAATGTCATGTGTTACAGAAATTATATTTAGTGTTCTAAAAAATTTAACTAGTTTTCAAATAAAATATAGTTGACAGTCTTCCTAGGCTGCAGTGTGTCTGGGACTGCCTCTTCAGTGCTCTTGCTGGTGCGCAGAATGAAGATACCCAGCATCGAATGTGAGACGTTGAAGTTGGCAAGAGGCTCAGGGAGAGGACCGAGGTTCCACAAAAAACAGACGAGGGTTATAATCTGAGGTAACAAGGGTGGGAAGTGTACAAGGAAAAATGAGGGAAGAGAGTGGGAAGCCAATTTATGGAGGGTGGAGGAAGGCAACGCTGGGCAGGAGCGCAGATACTCTGCCACTCCGAGGAGTTCTTCTTCCTTCCAGCCCTGGCTGTATGCATAAACATGAACCTTTACGAGCTGAAACATGAGATGGCAGGTCGTGATAGTCCCGCCGCACCCCTGTCCAGGGGATGAAGGCCGTGTCTTCTGTAAGCCAAAACACGGTTGGTGCTAGCAAACATCAGGGGAGGTGAAGCGTTACATTGGCCTCACGGCCACCACGTAGCGAACGTACGTGTAATAGTAGAAACACTGAGGTTGCATACGAGTATTCACAACCTCGCGTAGCGTGCGTACGTACGTAACAGTGTTACGTACGCTAAGTGGTGGTTGTGAATCCATCTTTACAGCCGGTTGGGAGGCCGCACAAATCTCTCAACCACTGCTTTAGAAGCATACACTTGGTCACTTGCACATCAACCAGTGCTGCATAGTTGCACGAAAAGAAAAGAAATTGTAGCAGCTGCAAAATATGTTGTTAGTACTGAGACAGCCAAATATTGTTTGTGTCCACCACAAAAAAAAAAAATTGCTGTCACCAATAAAAATAATGTGGTCACCAAACAAGTATGTTGTGTCTACCACAAAATTATTTGATTTTCTCAAATCGAACAAAAATTGTCTTTCAGTGTGATCAACTTTACGTTCTGGTTTAGTTCTTAAAACAACCGCCCGTTAATAGGCTTACTCTGTTTTGTATATGACCGTAATATAATTTGACAGTTCTGAGGATAAATACTTTTAGTTTGTCATGCATGTTTCATGCAATGTATGGCGACAATTTTGGTTTAAAAATGAACCAGAAATGCATATGCCACAGTATATAAAATAGTATTATGATCAACACGACTTAAACATATACAGGGAATGCCAAAAAACTGCCAAAATGTAATGAAGTTGTACGAAATAGATTGTGCGTTGATGGTTAAAGACACGGAAATTTCGCCGGACTTCTGACAAGGCAACGCAATAGTTTTTTTAGGGTTTTCTTGTTGATTGATATTGATTGAGAGTTCTTTAAGCTGTTCAAGTGACGAATGCGTAATTTTATATTTCTTCAAAGTAACATTAGTTTCGTAGACATTACTATTGAGTACGGTTTTCTCTCATGAAGAGTTTTTAGTATGCACAGTAACACATAACGACATTCCAAAAGTCTAAATTTGCATGTTGCGGGAGCATAAGCCCATGTATAACCTAACGGACTTACTGAAATTAAATTATTTACACCCTAATTAGATGTCACGGTTATGTGGTAAAAGTTATAAACACACAAATTTATGTAACACAATTTTGTAATTGAAAATAATAAACCGTGAAAATAAAGGATTTGCTATCGAAAATTAACGACTTCTTTGGTACACTAAAGAGCGAAAAACATTTTGTCTCCCAAATATTTTGTTTTTAGTGAATAGCGGCATTCTTCCTGATTACAACGATACAATGTTTATAGCTATGCAAAATGTCAACTCGCTGTGGTGTATGTTGGCAGTTACAAGTGCGCAGCTCCTTCTACGACGCGACGAGCTGCTATGGCGAGATATCTAGTTGCGTGATAAGAGCTTTTAGTAGCGTGACCCTGCTGTTTCAACGCCCGTGAGCGAGTGGATAAAGTCTGTGAGCGGCTCTTTATATACCGACTCAAAGAACTCTGTCGTGCCTCTGGAGTGTTAGTGAGACAATTATTTGTCGCATTAAACTATTACAAATGATGTTGCTAATGTGACGATTTTAATGAGCACCTGAATGATTTTAAGGTCGAATTTCTCGAACAGTAATTCTCAAACGCGAAGTTAACTCACATGTAGAGGAATTAGAAATATAACATATTTTAAAATAATCTCGCGAAATATCCGGATGTGTAGTATAGTTGCGTTTTTAAATTCCTGTAACAGGAAATATTACCATCACACTAAACTTTATTAGCTGTAAAGTGACATCTGTAATAAATGTTATCAGTGGGTAAGTCAGAACCACTAATAATACGCTATAAAATAGATCCAGTTGAATTTAGCAATATTCAATATCAACTATAGTGTATAAGTTTATCAATACCTGTCATTATTGCATACACTAGTACATGTAATTGCAGCCAGGAAATGTTATGTAATCATTGCTTTTTATTTGTAGTAAAACATGGAAGTGTCAAATTACATTATTTTATGTTCTCTTTAATATGTAAAATGGTTCGTTTATTATATCTTAGTGTAGGACTACATACTATTAGATTTTACTGCCGGCGCGGGCAGCTTCAATCTTAGTAATGGACATTTTAAATCTTAGTTCTTTTAATTATCAGAAAATAAAACAAATCTTTGAATATACCTAAAATTCTATTCATTTTGCGTTACAGTACAGGTAACGCGACTTAAGCATTAACGTTCATACGTTGTAATCAGTCTAGAAATTTTTTAAATTCATAATTCGCTGGCCTGATTGCGGCATAAATATACGTGCATTGTAGCGCCAAGTAAATATACGTTGCTGTGCAGTCGCAGATTAAAAATTTTTCTTCTCAGATTAAAAAAAATGCGAAAAATAATAAAATGTTAACGGCGACTAATGCTGAGACTTAATGAAGTACCGGTGCTGCTATATATCTTCGTCGTGATGTATGTCAACTGCTTCCTAGAGACGAGTGTTGTAGAGACGAATGAAATTATCTTTATAACCTTTAGTTGAAATTCTAAAAAGCAACAAATTTTACAATAATAGTTTTGAACCAAATTTGAGTAATTAGTAATTCAAAACAAGTCGTAAAATGAGAAAATATAATTAATCCGTTTTCACGCCCTACAACGATGACAGCCTGTTGAGATTCTGCTATATAGATGTCGTAGAGAATACGATATAGAAACAATCATAAATTCTATATGCACTGTTCTCGCACATGTGCAAGTTAAGAATGAGAGTACGTCGCCATCTTGATTTTTTTATTCTGTGACATAACTTCTATTTTGGATAAATTTTATGGAATTTATATGTAACTGCAGAATATAATACATATGACGTTACTGTTTTCACAGATCTAATTAAAGATAGAAAATTTTTATTTTTTTAAACTGCAGTTAGATCTGTAACAACAGTAACGGAAAACAAAAATGTGTGATGTCTAAAATTCTATTAATATGTATTCTATTCTGCAGTTAATTTAAAAGCTCCACAAATGTACCCAAAAAAAATTATAATACAAAACACAAAAATTCACGATGGCTACAGTTCTTCAGTTGGATAACATCAGTCATCAAGGAATACGGATACGATCAGGACTGCCACTTTTGCACTAAGCGCACCGCTTACTTTAGGAACCCTAGTTTCAAACAAGGGTAGGGATTTTCGTGTTAAATCATATTCGACGACGTTCAATCATCTTTTACAGTACCGACTACGAAAAAAAAACCCAGTTTTCTGCATTGATTGTGAAAAAAATTATGAGTAGGTGTTTTCGAAAGATTTTTTTTACACGGAAATATTTATTTTTTCGTAGTATCTCAGGGAATTAAATAAACAGAATAGATCTTATACCAATGTGTGCCTCACAACGGCGAACAAATAATCAGTTGTAGTAATAGGTATCTATAGGCGGTTCGCGATTAAAGTGAGCACTTTTGAAGACTATCTTGTCTAGAATAATAATTTTAAAGATGTCATTTATTGTGACCTCAAACGTTAACTTTTAAGTGTCGTATAATCTATAAATTTTGACTGTTAATTAGGTAGCTTTGATAATATCAAAAAGTGACAGGAAACTACAAATTACTTGGAAGAAAACATACTATGGTTTCAAAATTGCCCACTTTATCCCGAACGTATTACGCACTAAGCGAAATTATTTGGGCAACCACCATTGCATTACTGTGTAGTCCCTAAAAAAACATAAGAAATCCTTTACCGATAAAGAAACTGTACAAAATCACATTAATAAATTTAAAAAAATTAAACGTTGTCTGGTGATAACGATCGGTGTCTCTTTATGTTCTTATTGCTTAGTTTTTTGCTGTATATACACGTATTTTCTCCTTTTGTTCGTGTTCTTTATTTCTTGTGTCTTGTGTCGTCACTACCGCGCCAGGAAAGTGTTTCCAACCATGCATTGCTATGTGGTTTCCCATCATCTGGGTGTACTCTATCTCTCCTGAACGTTTGTAACTACTGTACTGATACATCCTGTATACAATAATTGTGCAATAATTTAGTAAAAAAATATATTATTTAATGTTCATGAAAGCAAATATCTATTCTCTGTACCTCCTTAAATACGAAAATTAGAACAGCAATAATTGCTTTGCCCCCCTCCCCTTCCTTTGGGAATATGAGTTGTGCCCATGTGTCTTCCCAATTTTGTGAAGCCCATAACGTAGTTTGTCACGATATTAAGGTATATCGCGGTATAGTTGGCTTGCTCTACAAACATCATCCCTAGACAATAGTTTTTGCCAACTTTATAAACTAAAATTCTTCTCGTGTAACGTATTTATGAAGTACAACCTCCGACACAGAAATGTCGTACATTCAATTGCAGCGCAACAGACAACGCTTGACAAATGCTTCGTTCTGCGTAAATGTTTGCTCGTTAAGTTGGCAAATATTATCTAAGGACGTTGTTTTGTAGTTTTTCCATGTTAGCTTCCAAAAACGTGTAGATTTCAGTTGGTGTTTTTATCGTTCGTTTTTATACCACACATTCGTAGGGCGCCATCTACCACACGCTTCGAACGCGTTGCAATGTGTTCGTAAAATTTAAATTTTTTTACGAAAATATTCCACATGGGCCAACTTTGCTAACGTACAAATATAAAACACACTTCGGACAAGGACGGAATGTCATTGTTTGTTTTATTGTATCCGTGATCTATTTTCCGTACATAATAGTACAAAGATATTGGAGAAGTCATATAAATTATATAATATTAAGTTATACGTTTATGTACAATTAAATTTAATTAATCCATAATCTCCATTCTTCGCTTCTGTATAACTGTTTAGTCACCATATTTGTTTGGACCATGCCTTCATTAATCTGAAACATAGAAGGAAAGCTAGAGAGGCAGACATGGCATATGCACTGTGTAATATAAGTACGTATGTGATTTAATGATTATGATGTAAGTACTCTTACACTGAATGAAAAACATGTTCGACAAAATAGTCCTTCAATTTCTTTTGGAAGAATTTAGGATCTGAGAAAACAAATTGTAAATTTTTTGGCAGTTTGTTAAAAATGTGACTACCGGAGTAGTACGGCCTTTTATTTTTATTTTTTTTCAATTTTAAATTTACAGAGGACACGTGAATGTGTTTTTTTTCTCTTTCATTTCTAGTGTCATGTTTGTGATCTAATTAATTTTCCTGAAAAATGTTATTGTTTGTAGAACATAAATAAGAGTAGTGAGACGCCATGCACATCAAAAATTATGTTAATCCCTGCAGCATAGCTAAGCTGCCTTTTCAGACTGTCCCCTACTACGAACTGTACTATCCGGATGTATGTGAAACTCAGACAGAATCATGCGCTGGTCTTTGCAAGAGTTTCAACCAATTGAATCACGTGGCCATCGCTTGAAGCCATAGTAAAAACGGATCGGCAGGAATCTTGCGCGCTAGTTCAACGCTGGTCTCGTTGTGGTGCTGTGGCATTTTATGCGCGCTTCAAGGTCGCCCTTATAACTCTGTCGTTTCTGAGCCTATAACGTGCAATATGGGTCAAGGTGGCGGCCATTTTAACAGGGCGACCACCAAAATACTCACTTTACTGTGAACAGGCTATACAAATTAATTTACTATGGTTGTCGTGATGTAGTCCTTGGAAAGGACTCCACTTATCTACCACCACTGCGATCCGGGATATCCGAATTTTGCATGTCGGAATCAGAAACGTGGCGGACGTGGCGTTGGATGGCAGTTGCATTCTCCTTCCGCTCCATACTTACCTCACCTCATCCTCACAGGGCCTGGGCGACCGAGTGCCGCTTCTCACCAAGGCGATCCGAGTCCGACACCTGGCGGGGTCGGTTCTTGAAGCTTCACACGTGGGAATCCCGTAGGAAAATGATTAGTCGAAAACACTGTACACATGTTTAGTGCTCTGCGTATAGAGGCGATACGATTGTCGTCTAGCATGGAGTATGACCCTTACGCTCCTATGTCCCCGTGCCTCAGAAGCGGAAAATTATGTCTGGTACATAAGACTCTTATTGCCAAGTTTTTTTTTACTGTGCTGTTTATCTCGGGATTTAAAATAACTTAAAAACAGCTATTGTCGTGTTTATTCTGTATAACCGCCACCATAAAACTCTGCAAAAAACAGCTATTGTTGTGTTTATTCTGTATAACCGCCACCATAAAACTCTACAGTACGTGTAGTTGTCCGATAACAACCAGCATATCTTTGGCGCTCGAGAAAAGCTGGTAAGTTGACCAAACAAACACTTTTAGATCTAGCAGGTTACCTTCCGTAAAAAACACCTGTTTGAAAACTGTGCATGTGTTCTCCCCACTGCATAAAAAAAAATTTGGGATATGTCTTCATCGTCATACAGGCATTCAACTATTTGTAATATCTGTATGTAGCCGATTTTACATTTAGTTTTGTATACGTGCTGTAAATAATATTAATTATACTGAGTGCAAAGAATCAAAATATCACTTGCAAAAAAAAAAATTTCAAACAACTTAAAGCGTTTGTCATCCGTAGCGTTGGTTGTTTCTTGCTCACTGAAAAATAAATTAAGCACCATTCTGAACTTAAATTTTTATTTCAAACACATACATTCGCACAAAATTATTGGTCTTCCTTTAGGTTTGCCTTAAAAGGAGGAACACGTCGTAATGCCGTTTGCATAGTATGCGACACAATACTCGGAGCGGTAAAAATGGATTTATTTCTTTAAACAAAAAAGTCGTTAAAATAATTAAATTCATAAAGAATCACGGCAGCCGTTAAAAAAATTCATCTCGAAACATTTTCAAGGTCCCTCGAGTCGACCAGACCACCTGGACCCCAAAAAGAAAATTATGAAATGTTCCTCCCGCCCCTCTTCACGTTTTAGTAGCCGCGCGCGCAGACGAGACGGACATAGCTGGGATAACTTACCTGCGGGACCGTGGAGCCGAGCGGTGGCGGAGACAGTCGAGCGCGGCCGAGCGGCCTCCCCTCTCTCCCGACACGGCGGTGCGGGAGAAGCCACCCAACAACAGACGTGCGCGGCCGACCAGATTGTCGGGTTTTTCACGCCGGGAGAGTGCTGGTGCGCGTAGCCAGCACCCAACGCCGCGCTAGTGAGTGGTTTGTGTCCGTTGTTCTGCCGCCTCTAGACGGCAAGATGGTGGCCGTGTGAGTGCGCGATGTGTTGTTGACAAGTGCGTGCGCCATGTTCGGCAACCTGGTGAAGACGCTGCAGTCGCTGAGCCCCCTGGGGTCTCCGGTGACGAGCCCTGTGGGGTCGCCGAAGGCGTCTCGGCGCTACCGCGGGCGGCGCAAGGACGAGTGCCGCGAGGTGCAGTCGGACCCAGAGGTGGAAGATGACGGCGGCAAGAAGGGGCGTCGTGGTGGAGGTCCCAGGCACCTTCATGACAAGCGTCGAGCTGGCAAGAGACCTCACATCACCGACCCCGTGCCCCTGCATGGCTCCAAGTCGCTCGGCCGCCTCGACGGACTGAAAGAGGTACGCCGTCATCCACTCTTACGAGGCCTCGCGATGTTGCCTGACCTCTAGCCAACATGTGCCATAGGCTGCCCGTGGGTCAACACTTTTACAGGCCCTCTCAACATGCACTAACCTCTATTAAACCAATTTGATGCCGGCTGCAAACGTTAACTTGTGAGAGCGATGAAATAAAAGCACCGTGTTTATGGCTCCACATTCGAGTACACATCTCTGACAGTTTTGTTTAACAGTTTGGTTGCCATGGCATTCTGGGCTGCCAACATAACTTAAGACTTCACTTGCCCTTGGAGTCAGCTGAGTCGTAGGTTCACAATAACACATAGGCGTATATATATCCTGCAGTGACGTCTCATTTGTCAGGAAAATTCCCTTAGTTCGAGGAATACACTGTAAAAAGTGGCAGAAAAGTTGACTACGGAAAATTTCTGAGAGGCTTAAAAAGTGTTTACATTACCATGAGCAGCCTATAGCAACTTGTTTGTCTTATTGACATAGGCTGTATGCCCGACGAGACTAAACTTCGTTTTATTTGAGGAAAAATGGGCGTAAAACCGCAATGACAACAACTCATCCTGAGAGATATAAAGGTCTTAATAAAATTTTACTGTCCAGAAGGAAATGTACAACTCATTTCAAATATCGTAAATTCGCTCCTTCTATCAGCGTTTCTCTTGTACGTCGTATGCAGTGTTGGTGCAGTGTTTCACTTTGAACGCGTGGAAGGTGCGCCCAGTAACGCGAGGATACAGCAGGTGTGCCAATTTGGCGGCTCGAATTTACCGCCTAGCTCACATCTTTCCAGCGTGACGTCATGCGCGAGTGGTTGTAATGTCGGCACTTGTTTTCTGACACGGTTGGTTGGCCGCGCACGTGGTTGTCTTAAGTATGGCGTCATGGATGTGCAGGGCCACGACTTTGACATTTCAGACGGTTAAATAAAGTAATGGTTGGTTCACTCTGTCGCGTGACCAGGTTCGTTTAGCCTGCAAAAGCAGTTCAGAGTCTCGTCGTAACTTGTGAGTCTTGAAAACTCTAGTAGAGTTTTAAGGCCATGCTACACTGCTGGGCTGATGACATTCAGTGCAGACATGTTTCTGGATTATGATTGGTCCACGTGACTCGAACTCAGATTGGCAACTGACCAGCTGTCTGTCTGCCGGGCGTACGTAATTGGCTATCAGTAAATACGTCTCAAAAACAAGCCAGTAGAAATATAAGTATTATATTTTTAGAATGTGTTATGAAGAAAGTTTGGCATTGTTAGCTGATCCTTTTTATGCTTAGGCTAGAAGCACGAGTACCGCTTGTTCAATTTGGCCGAGTTTCAATTACAATTTTAGCAAGGAAAGACACAGGAACATATTTTAATTTTGTAGGCAAAAAATAAAAAAAAATTGTGAAACTAAGCTTCATAATATTTCCCACGTGTTTTGGTTCTTCGTAAGCGCAAATTTAACAGTTCTCCGTAAAATAATTGCTTTTAGTGTAAAATTCCTAAATGAACTGAACTTGGACTAGAGTCAACACAGACCGAACTAATAGTGAACGATGACTGAAAAGTTGTTTATAATAGTAGAATTAAAAAATCTGATTGACATGTAAATTACAACGCTATGGGCTAAATATTTTTTTTTGTATAGCGACAGATTTTATTTATGATTTATTTTAATTAGTACTTAGTAAGTAAAATATGTACCTGCAGGCGTGTAAACATTTTATTTAAATAAAAGGGTAATATTTTTTTTCGACATTATGAAATTGTGTAGATCTATGTTTACGTTACACACTACAAAAACGCGAGTTTGTGCATTTCCACTAGTCTATACACAGTGAGAATATTAATTAACTGAACAGTTTTATGTAGATACGTTATTGCAACCGAATGTTGCCTAGTTGCAGAAATACATAAAATTCCGGAAAGGAATGTAAGCCTAATTCTATTCAGAAATAGAACACGAAAAAAATAATAATATCAGTACAAATTATTTCCGGAACGACATATAGTAGTATCAAGAAATACGACAATAAAAATAAACAAAAGAAATACTTTAAAATAAAAATAATGTGTACGAAAAATGGCGACCAAAATAGACGAGGACAATTTGAAAATAAACACATCCAAGCCTTATTCCCCTGGATATGCCTCTGCACTCTTAATTTGTATTGTACTTTACTAGGAAAATCTGTGGCAACACATTGTTTTAGAGTTCTTTGTAAAACTACGAAGGTTGTTCTTGTAAAAAAATACAAAGTAAGGTACCTATGCAGTAAGCCTATTGTATTTGTGCATATGACACGAAAATATGAAATTTTTAGTTATATATTTTAACTAGCAGTCCCCCGCGGCTTTGCTCGCGAGTATTATTCGTAACTGATATTTACTTTAATTGAAAAACCTCTTTGTACACAAGATTGGTACTTCAGTCATCAAGTGTTAGAATGTCCAAGCGGCTAGTTGAACTAATTCTGCAGCAGGATAAGTAGCTGTAGCTGTCCACGTGAAAAGCAGTCGTAAGTTTGTCCCTGCCAATAACAGCGACTTCATCTGGGCCTTATTTATAGCCCTGCCAATTTGACGTTGTGGGGTAATTACAGACACCTAAGGTAAGAGGTTAATCGAATGAAAAACATCTGTTTAACCTGTGCACAACCATTGGTGACGGTGCCCTCAATTATATATTTTCAAAATATTCACTTTATCTATATTGACATTACAAAGTTTCAGAGAGTAAAGGTTTGGCGGAAACGTATTTGGTGCCCCAAACCCGAGATTAGTGAGATGATATATCGTCGGTTTACTGGCAAAAGTGAGAAAGTTAAAATGAGATAAAATTATAAAAATGCTAGGAATATGTATATGTTGTTCACGAACAATTGCCCAAGTTTAAAGTCTATTCGTCGTTTCGTACTGTTGTGTCACAGTGTAGTAACATACTAATTTTTGTTAATATCTACAATTTAATACTGTTTTTAAACGAAATAGCATTTATGACTTATGGCAGTATACCGACGATATGTCAGCTGATGTTGTAGAGGAACCTAAGTGGAAAGCGAACTGCAGTTTTTTTTTACCCCTTTTAAAGACTACATGTAAATTGCACTAATTCGATCTGCCTTGTAGTTTTTGTGTGTCAGAATTGAACGTTCGCACGCAGCTTTTAACGGAATTCGAGCCCAGAACCTCCAGGAATTTAGACCTGAGTAACAAACAACTGCGTCACGTAACGTCGAAATAATTCATGAAAATAAAATTTATTAAAAAAAAAAATCTGTGTCCTGGGCTCATAGAGGTTGTACAACACCACGTCTCGATAGGTTACTGTAGAGTGAAACTCCTGTATAGGTTGTTTCTCGCTGCTCTTTCCTGCTTTTCGGATCGTCTGCCTTGAATGTTGACTAACTAAGTTTTATTCTTAATAATCACGTTTTTTATAAAGATAAAACATTACATACATATTATTTTTAATATTTACGTAAGCATCACTCTGACGCGAACAACACCTCAATATCGTTACTGGTTAGATAGATATCGTGGGTTGATGGAAAACAAATTTTGTGCTTTGTACCCTTTTGGGTGTCGAATTTCGAAATATTTTTAATTTACATCTTACATATTTGTATAAGTATCCAACTGACGTGTAAATCACACCGCTAGCCCGTTCAGTCGAATCAAAATAAATCATTCACTAAAAAAACACATATCAACCCTTCACATTATTGAGAAATCGAATTTCGAAAAATCTGAAAACCGTTTTGCGATAATTTCTGTAATCATCCTCCTGAAGCAAAAATAATAGTATATCTCGACGGGTTCGATAAATATCGAGGATTTATCTAAAACACGTTCAAGGTCTTTTCACCCCTTAAGAGAGTAAATTTCGAAAAATCCTTGAATCACGTTTTAGAATACTTTATTGGTATCTCGTGGACGTAAAAAACACAACATTAGCCATCTGGGTTCAAGATATATCGACGATTAATTGAAAACGCTTTTCACCACTTTTCACCCATTACACGTCCTTAGGTGGCGAATTTCGAAAATTCCTGAAATTACTTTTTAGGTATTTGAGTGAGCACCAATCCTAAACAAAAATCACGTCGTTATATAAAAAACTACGGGATCGATATATATCGAATGTGAGTCGAAAACTCATATTACCCCTTTTTTAACCAGTTTAGGGCCGAATTCAGAAAATATATTTTAAATGGTACTTGGGATATTTACAAAAGCACCAATTTAAGCAAAGAGCACTTCGATATCTCGATTGATCCGATAGATATGGAAGGATAATCGAAAACACATTTCACGTATTTTTACCCCTTTAAATAAAGAATTTCGAAACGTCTTTGAGTCCTGTCATAGACATTTGTAAAAGTAACCAATTAAAGTTAAAATCACAACGATAGCCAATTGTGTTTCAAAGATATAGACGATTCATTAAAAACACATTTTGCCCCGTTTTACTGCCTTGGGGTCGATTTTCAAAAAAACCTAAAACTTCTTTTCGGGTATTTACGTAAGCAATATTTTGAAGTGAATATCAACTCTCTATCCCGAAGGTTTCGATAGATATCGATAGTTGATTGGAAACACATTTAAGGTCTTTTGAGCCCCTTAAAAGTTGAACTTCGAAAAATCCTTAAATTGGTTAATATGCATTTTTACGAGTGTCCTATTAAAGTAAAAATCACGACGATTGGCCGTCGGGTTCGAGCTCTATCGACGTTTCTTTGGAAACACATTTCACCCCTTGTCACCCCCTTAGAGGTCGAATTTCGAAAAATCCCTTCTTAGTGCTCGCCTACGACCTGAAGGGAACCCCCACAAAAAATTTCACGATTCTAGGTCCAGTGGTTTGGGCTGCAGTTTGATATGTCAGTCAGTCAGTCAATCAAAAAGTCAGCTTTCATTTTTATATATAGAGATGTGATAATGAAAATGAAATATTTGTCAACCAGTAAATGGTACCTACAAAAATATTTTACCAGAAGTTATTAAATAAAACAATTAACATTATAAGCGTATATATATATATATATATATATATATATATATATATATATATATATATATATATATATATATATATATATATATATATACACACACACACACACACACACACACACACACACCGAAATTCGAACCTACGTTCTTACGCTAACTATCTGCGTAATTTAACCTTTAGAACATTTCAACTTACATAGGGCTATAGCGTGGCTTTTTTATTTTTATATACTTAATTATTGTCTAATTGTTTAACTTTCTTTGTTTTGTAACGCGCCATTTACATGTATATTCACTTTATTCGAGGCTATTACTTATATACGTCTTATAATTTCCGACAAAATCCTTGATGTTGGTCAACAACAAAATTTAGTAAAGTTTTCGTACAAAGGAAATCCTGGTAACTTTACAAAGAAAAACAGTGGAAATCATTGTCATTTACAAAGATTTCTGAAAGTACAAAGGAATTCTTTGTGAATTTCACAAAAATGCTTTACAGTATGTATATCCGGCCAGCATTCCTTTCAACCACGACGTCACATAGCCGTGTGCGTCATCCTGCGCTGCGACACACCCTGGAGCAAGTGTAGGCTGCCTCGCGTCCGTTACCTAGCCTACATTGCCGTTGTCTCTAGTTTGAATTCAGTCTTGTGGCATTGTTTGCGGATGTTCGGAGCTGTCGGCGGAGGTTGATCTTGATCTCGGGGTGGCAAGTAGCGCGCGTCAAACATAACCAAGTAACAATGTGCAGGTTAACATGTCGAAACTAACCTAACCTAGTTATTGTCGGTTGAACTCAGCAAAGAACATCTCGCTCTCAGATATGAACGTGCCAACTATTTTGTGAGTGGGGAAGCGAATTACAAAAATTAAAAAATTAAAACTACTAGCTTACTGTCTTGCAATGTGATTTGACACTTCATTTTAGGTGTGATATTCCCGATTTTTCCCTACAAATAAACCCAATGTCATTCTGAAATGTAAACTTAAGAAAATGGCGGTCCTGCTAACATGCTTGTATTTTGACGTAAACGTGACTTGCATAGCTAATATTAGAAAAGATAATTAAAGTAGTATAGTGATAATCGTCTTATTACTAATATTATAGTGCGTGAAATTGGTAGTCACTAAACTCGTGTTTTACTGCGGAGACGTTGACCTCGTCTTGAATTAAAACAGACAAAATAGCTTAGCATAATATGCAATGCGTTGTGTTCGATCGGTAGAGGTAAACGTTGGTCTTTCTTATCCGACTGCAGGGGTGTCATTTAGGGGGGGGGGGCAGATGCCCCCCCTGGATTTAGAAAGAAATGTGTAAAAAAATTTTTTTCCTGTATTTTGTTATTTAAATAATACTAACATAACGTCGGCTTACTTCTAAAACCTCGTAAGTCCATTTCTTAGAGGAGAGCAAAAAAAAAAAAACTTTTGTAGTCATACTACGCCATAGATACAAGATTGTTAAATTTGAGCATAGAAGAAAGTTATACACAGTAGATTTACAAGGTTTTAACACTAGAAGCGCCATGAAAATTAGCACCAAATTCACCTGGAATTTACGCTTGGAAAATCTGGACTTACGAGGTTTTAGAAGTAAGCCGACGCAAAACCGAAGTTTTATTATTAAAGTTTCCAATTTACACATGCTTAATTAATAAAAAAGATTCAACAAGGTCACTGTAACCAAAAAATATCTTGATCCCCCCCCCCTCCCGCAAGAGAAACCTGAAATGACGCCACTGTCCGACTGCCATGATTGATCCGAGGTGAAGATATAACTTCTCCTCTATCATTCCTTCCCAGAGAGTAGCAAATTTTTTTTTTGTTCGTGTGCAGCCGCCGCCGCACGGTAGTAATGTAGATACTGTCATATTTGTAGAAACTTGATATGTAATAAATTAAACATTACCTACTAAATTTAGAGCTGCGTTTATGTATCATAATACTCGAATAATATAATTGGCGCACTGAAATCTTATTTTTGATCGGGTGATCGATACTGAAGAATGTCAAATGTTAATATATTAAAATTAATGTAAAAAAACATTACATTTCTCTTACATGTTTATTATCACTGCACACGTGTGTGTCTGAAGTTTAAATTGAGTCGGACTAAACCTAAAAAGCGGCTGTAATTTAGGAATTTCACATTCATATTTTTCGCATGATACAAATGCCAGACCTGAAATAACGAAATGTATAATTGTACATTGATGTTGACCACGTGACCCTTTTAGTAGCCTATAGGTTGCTCAGAATAAAGTGAACCTTTCTACAGAACGTCTTATAAATAAAACTGTAAAATATTATTTCAATGGCTTTAGACGTTAAATATTGAGTAGGCCTATAGTTAAATGTATAGGCCAAAACTGTGTTTTTATTGCTTGCACTGCTATATTTGTGTTAACGAATGACGGGGAAATTAGAATATTCTGATAGGTTTGTGTGGTAAAATTTGCCGTTGCAAGCAGAGACTGTCTTCAGCACTAGTTGTGCTTATAAGCCTACGATTGTTTTTGTGGTGTGTAGATTGCTAAGTGTGCTTGACCAATTCAATGAGTTTTGCATCCAAAATCTATAAATATTTAAGAGTCTCCTGTTTCGGGGTTTATTGTGTATACACAACTATTGGGTGGTCATGATAAATTGGGTGGTTTTATAGGTCATCTTGCCAACATTATTGAAAAAAAAAATGTGATTTGATAAGACGACGTCGGACTACGGTCAAAACTCTACACTAAGTTAATTACTTATACTGCTGTTTATTTTATAAAGGTGGCGGGAAAGTAAGTATATATCAAGTTACGTAGGTATTTGAAAGGGGAATTACAACTAAACTGGGGTTTAAAATACACTCACTTTACCACAAAAATGACCAAATCGGAGTAATGCGTAGTTTGCTTGTATCTCCATTAGGGTTTTGAATTCACTGGGCTACAAAAAAAAATAAGAAGCAATAAAAATGAGCTACCGTAGGAAACTAATTTTGCAAGCATTTTAGTAAATATTTTGCCAGAGAGATGAATTTATTTAGCGTAATATTTTGCGCTGAAATCAATGTTAAAAGGCAAGGCGTCTTAAATAGTTAACCAGAAAAACATCACACCAGCTCATAAAGTTGGCAAAAGTCTTGTTCTTTTTTATGTTTCTATATTGACTATTAAACACGTACAAATTTCAATAAACTTTTTAGAAGTAATTAGTTAGTGTGCTACGCCTTCCGATGATATATTTTTAATTTTGTAGTGTTGGTATTTTTGCATAACTTAAGACATTTTTACAGCACTGAGGAACTGCTAGTTATACGAAACAGATGATAAAAGCATAAACGTTAGTAAAATTTCGCAATTCCAGTGACCTGTGAGAATGACTACAATAACATCCGCGATTTGTTCGCTGGCTGGTGACACACAAACCGTTGATCGCGGCCAATTCGTTAGTTTCACTACAGTATCGCTTCTCGAAATGTATGTGGAACGTATCGAATCATCTGCGACCCAGTTGCAGACAGCGGAGAATACCGCACAGTGTTTCGAGATATCGTTAGGTCGATAGATCGCATCAGTTTGCCTTACCTGCCTCGCGCCATAAGGAATGTGCACAGAAATAAGCAATAGCCCCGCAGACCTTCATTACTGCTGTGTTTCTAACTATGAGCAGCTAATAACCTACATTTTATTTGGCGTTAATGGCTGCATGCATTATTTTTAATGCCGTGGATAAAAACTTGAAGTTAAACAAACACGTGTAAACAATGTTTTATGCCTACTAGTTTACAATGTAAAACACTACTTAAAGTTGCAAATAGGCTATATTTCGTATTATTAAAAAATGTGAAGGCTAGAGAAGTATGGAAGTTATCAGGCGAATTAACGAATTTTTGTCTGTGACTGAACTCACGATTTCCACTGTTGAATTTAATCAGTAAGCAGTAATTATTCAGTTGTCTACGCTGCAACTTAAAACAATTAAATTGAAAACTAATTGAGTTCTACTGCATGAGAACAGTTTTCTGTATAGTTTTGGGGCTCCTCAAAACGGTTATAATAATTTTTTTTTTTCGATTATTGCAAAAACTTATTTCGTACAACAGAAACAGAGAAGCACTTGTCTGCCTTTACTGCCGTACTTTCCACGAATAAATTTATAATTATATTTGAAAACATTGCACGCCTGTGGCCTGCGCATAAAGGCAAGTGCACCTGTCTCGTCTGTATGGCTTACATTTTTATTGCTTTTCGCTTCACCTTAAAGCCTCTCGAGTTTCTACATTTTTAGCGATATTAATTTTTTACGTCTAAAATAGAGCAGGTATCAAAAGTCTATGTGGCAGTTTAGTTTAAAATCGTGTTCTCCATGTTGGCTGATTTTCTCAAGGCAGTAAATAATATGGTTTTAGCTAGTTATGTAATTAACGAAATTCTAGTTAGTTGCATTTTTAGTCGAAACCGTGTAAATTATTGCTTTGAAAAATTAGCTATCACGGTTAAAGTAATTTTAAACAAAACTGCCAGACAGATTTTTTTGTGTCTGCTCTCGTTTAAGATTAAAAACATAATTATCGCGAAAACAGCAGAAACTAAAGACCATTGCCTTAAATTCCTAAATCCTAAAAACACAATCAGACGCAATGAGTGGTTTGGAACAGTGGTTTTGTCGGCGTGACGAGACAGTGCGACCTTGCGCCAGTAATCGTGCGCAGATATTGAGAGCGGTTGCACGAACTATGCCGTGCGTGGTAGTGTTCCGGCTGTGAGGGGGCGTTCCTACGTCTCCTCGGCCGTGGCCCCTGCACTGGCCACAATACCGACCTGTGTGTGTCGTAACTTAAGGTCGTGTGTCATGACACAATGTTCTTTACAAGGTCTGCTGGATCATGGCGGTAAGAGTATACAAGACTTGGTATGATGTGACGTAGCTGACGCCGCTATTTAGTGCGTCACACGGCGCTGATTACTTTGAACGTTCATGTAGTACCTCTGAATAGTAAAACCTCCCAGAGATAAACGAATAAAAGACATGTAACTAACAAAAATTCCATATATTTGGGCCAAGGGCCTCATTACGAACTTACCGTGATTGGGTGGTAGAGATGGGAACTAATCATGGGTTCGCTGACATATAAACTAGCCTCCTAGCATATGTGTTTACTCCAGCAGACTGAACAGCTGTTCATTGACTGCTCGCTAACACAGCGATACCACGAGACTGGGCGGCTTATTTATCATTGGCTCTCAGAGCCTTCCTGGATGTGTGAAACTAGTCTTGGGCCGATTGAGAATGTGACTAGAATTTACGGCTGTTTGAATTCTAGCTTGCGCCCTAGTTATAACGCTAAGTTTTCAGATCCACTGTGATAAGTTATCAAACAGTAGACCGTTATGTTGTGATGCACTAAACTGTGGATGGATTCACCTCACGACCATCCCCTGGCTGGAAGCTACCACAAGACTGCCTGAGCAAGCCTCCACACAGGTAGTAGGCTAATATAATGTTTGTTGCAGCATAAGTCACATCACTAGAGATGATGGTTGATCGCGGGAAAACTTGACTGTTCGCTGGATTTCAACTCACGTTCAGTTTACCAGAAAATTACTGACTTTACTTGGAACTGTTACCCTATTTGACTGAGCTAATAAGAATCCCGATATTGTAATATTTGACGCCTGTTGTTGGTCTGCAGACGTGGTGTCAGAAATGTATCACCGAATCGTATGTGTGGCAAGAAATTACAGCGTTTTCAAGGGTATGTTGGTACAAAACAATTTCACGGTATACCATCATCTCTAATGATGGTATTACGCGAAAATGTTTCTTACCAACATACCCTTATAAACACTGTAGCTTCTTGTATGTATGATTGGTAGGGCCCGGTAGTTTTCGCGAAAAGAATTTTGCACCACTTTGTTTCAGTGTCTTACGTGCGCACCTGCAGCTCTGCTATGTGGTCAGTGATTGGATGCCGTAACACCCAGCGTGTTCAGGTTAAACCCACAAATCACAGACGTGATGTAACGCAGTTATCCGTGCACTGATTGGCACAGTCAAATGAGTAATGACT
>PNEQ01030591.1:12819-38227 GCA_003012365.1 Medauroidea extradentata | reverse complement strand
CTCTTTTCGCGAAAATTACCGGGCCCTAATGATTGGGTGATATACGTCTGATACAGCGTAGCTGTCTGCAGAACAATAACAGTCGGGACAGATATTACAATCTCGGGATTCTTATTGACCTAGTCAATTAGGGCCACAGATGTACCTACAAGCGAAAGCCAGTAATACTTTCATAAGCTGAACGTGCGATGAAACCCAACAAACAGTCAAGTTTTACGGCGATAAACCATCTCTACACATCACACTTTGAAAGATCGAACTATCAGGGCGTGTACCTCGTTGCATGGCAGCCGTCGTGGATGATTCTGTGAAAGGTTTAGCAGACTGCTAGCCAACTTGTATGATTGTTTGGTTGTCAGTCATGTGCTATGGAGGTTTACTGCAAGGTGTACTTTATAATTATAACTAATGAGAATTAAGTCTAGTGGCAGCTTCCAGCAGACCTTGCACAGGATATTGCATCGTTGCACATATCCACATTGTAGCTGGAGGTAACAAAACGTGCTGCGGCCACTCATAAAGAAATTGTGAACTTTATTTCCCTTCATATTCCCTACGCCACGAACAAGTGCGCGTATCTGCCAGTTCTGTTGACATTGTTTTATGTGTTCTGTTGTGAATCATCGCTTGGATTGCTGGATATCTTCTGCTCCTATAGTTTCATCTTTTTTCGGTCGTTCATTCAGTTAGAACATTGTTTCACAGAATTAAAATATTAGATTAATTTTCTGAAATGACACTATATGTCAAAAAGTGCTATCCTACGTAAGGATATTTGCGCCATCTTTTTTTAGTACCTCACGCGCATACGTGAAACTCAGTTTCATTGTCAATGATTGTATGGTTTTAACTCTCAGTGTCTTGAAATTCTTACTCGCAAAAAATTTACAGGTGCATATGGTGTCGCAGTAGACTTGTGATTGGCACAGTAAAATAATACACATCTATTAAAATACACACGTGTATAAAACCAGTAAGTATGTGCGCGTAATATAGAAGCAAGCTGGTGTAAAAAAAAAAAAAAAAAAAACATTTCGCAAAAAATTTCTATCTTTTAACTATACCTATGGTGAGGTGTCAGATGTAGAATCATGCCTGAGACTTGGCTTCAACATGTTGTGTTGTATTTCGTTTCTAGGTCTGTTTTAAATATCTATAAAGAAAATTACCGCGGAATTGTCGTTTACAGAAGATTCCATTTCTATCGTCTCAACTATTGACGTGCTGTATATGTATCACCGCAATTAGTCAAGGAAATTTTTATGTACGTGATTTGCTTTTATTTGCGTTTGATGGTTTGGTGATCCTCTGTAGACAACGAAACTGTATCAGACAGAGATTTTGTCTTCGCGGGAACAGACATTTTCTCAGGAGCGCCGCCCAAGATATAGCGTAGCTCTTGGTCCACAGTGTGACAAAAGAGTAACCGACCAATTAATTCATCTGATTTTAGATGGCTTTAGTCCGGGCAGCAACACGCTGCGCCCTGTTCATAAATAAAGGGAGGAGAAATCATGCTTTATTGGCAAAGACACTATAAAATCGCGCAAATATGTCACAATTTCTTCTAAAACACTGTAGCATATTGCATTTTGTATGGTTCGATGACGCACAGTCTGGCACTTAGCATATGATTAAAAAACGTTCGGTAGACGCTAGAGGTGTTAATTTTCTGCAGGTAAATTTTCCAGACTTTTTTTAACTTTCAAGAAATAGGTACCTAGAAATATAGTTTAAAGATATTTAACTAAGCTTTCTATGATTTATTTTGACCTTTCTGTTCTATCGCAAAAAAATTAATTGTAGCCAAGTGACTGTGGCCATCAGTATTGAATTGTAAATGTACATATGACATTTTTGTAATGGGAAAATATATAACTTCCCTGAAAAATAGGAGACCACGATTTTTTAAAATTAAAACATCTCTATAGTAGTCGATTTCTGTAATGCTCAGATACGCGGAAGAGATGCAAAAAACGAATGAATATCGGAAACATACATTGCGTGCATATTTAGTTCTCAGCTCGTAATGGCGGTATTGTTCTTACACGCGCGTATCAATGTCCTTCATATTGCTTCCCACGGGTATACAAGCGCCGTTTTGAGCGTAACATAATGGCGCTGAAACCTTTTGAGGTTATGAACACTTGTGTTGATGTACCTTTAAAAAAAATAAAACGTTCCTCCAATTGTTTAATGTAAGTAAACTGTGTAACTAACAAAACCGATTAACTGCAGATTTGTTTGGGCTAGGAGATTGTTTATAAACTTATCGTATTGTGTTAGATTAACAAAAAAAGAAGGTCGCCATGTTGTGACTGTAAAAACCAGAGATTATAGAAACGTACATATGGAGCATAACGCATGTCTTAAGGCGAGGGGAATGAGGCCTTGAGACGGAAGGGGGAGGAACCTGTCCGCCATGTTGGTAACTGAAAATTGTTGTTTTATTACCATAGAAACGTGTGCAATGCTGCTGTGGGTTGTCCAACCAAAACCTCGTTTCTCAATACGTCTACTGCACGGTCGTAGAAGAACAGGTCTGGACACTCGCCTAGAAACTTGACCCCCTTGTTGTTTGGCTGTAGTTCACTAAGTTCACGACAATGCTATAGGTTTTTGGCGCTGCTGTTAGGGCGGTCGGCTGAAATTCCGCCAACTTCCTCCCCGCTAAGATAAACAATTTATCAAAACGTATTTTTTATCAATTTATGAAATACTTCCTTCGTTCACAAATTTAAGAAAAGGCTCCAGCAATCTTTATTTACTTTATAAATTTGACAACGGAAAAAAGTGGACGGAGTTTGAGTCCGACCGCCCGGAAAACAGCGCCAAAAAGTACGACATTCTCGGTAACTTGACGAACTACAGCAAAACAACAAGGGGGTCAAGCAAAATACATTGTTATATAGGCGAGTGTCCAGACCTGTTCTTCTACGAACGTGGTCTACAGGAACAGCGGATTGCACTCCGACATATTGCAACCTGAATAAACAAAGTCAGCTTGGTCTCAGTGTAGGCCGCTAATGCTCCATCTGTATTTTTCTCTCATCTTTGGTAAAAACCAGCGGTTTCTCATTCATCTCGTACATTTGCATAGGCCCTAACTAGCAGTGAGAGTTATTCCTCGGCCCCACCTTCCTCTACTCGGAAGTGTCTGAAGACGCCGTCGCCGTGTGTGCGCTGCACTAACGTGTGCAATAAGTAGATCAAGGAGTGCACAGCTTCGTGCGCAAGTTGTAAACACACGAATACCAGAGCGGCGCCAAGCGACATTGACGACGATAACCGCTACCAGCTGTCATACTTACGTCAGTCTGGCGGCGCCGACCGCAGAGAATGCTCTTCAGCGCCATCCGTCGCCACTGTGTTGTGTCTTCTAAAGCCTCATTCACATGTCCACAGTTCATGCAGACCCGGGCCATCCCGATACCGAACACCCAATCAGAGGGCTTGATTTTTTCTTCACGAGCCGTGCGGAAAATGTTGAAGTCATCCTTACCCTTCTTCATCGCCATATATGAGCATTACAAATACACGCACAGAATCATGGGAATACTGAAAAATCCGGAGATTTTGTACAATCTGTAAAGTTGTGAAACAAGTCTTATTCTACTAGGCCTACACGTTGAGAAGAAAATCGAATTTCTTATGGACGAATTGACAGGAAAAAATTTCCGTCATTAGTTACGCTGGTTTTGGTAACTGGTCTAATAAAATGCGAGATGATAATGTATCCATAGCTAACCTTAGCTAAAGTTAATTCTATTACAGGTTAGAAAGAAAATGTTTTCTCTTATAGGAGAGTTTGACACAGGGAATATTCTGCCTCTAGTTCCGTTGCTGTTGATAACGGGTGTAATAAAATACGAAACTGTAATCAAATTTAATTTAAGTAGACTTGGCAGTGAGAGGTCATTTAATTTAATTTTAAAATGAAAACCAATTTTGGCTTTTAAATTATCAAATTTACGTATCTTTAAATTCACTAAAGCTCTGTGATTGGTAATTTTACACCCCTTGCCGATACCACCACAACAAGCGGCAGAAATTGTCTTTAGCCAAACTTTTATTTCTAACCTGAAGTTGAATTAATCTTAAGTTAGTGAAGCTTATGGTACAGAGAAAGATCGTCTGAGTCAATTAAATCTTTTTATTGAAAAACAAATACATTTCAGCTTTTGAATTTGATTTTAAAAAATCATCTTCATTGTCATGAAAGTTCTATCATTCGTTTACGCTATGCTATAAATAAAATTTGTTTTCCTATACTAAATTAACAGTAAATGTGTAGGAAACCAGAATAGCTAGTTATACAGAAGCCATATTGTGTCTTTGATATGTCTAGGAACGTGTAGTTTATGCGGACAATTTTTTACACAAACTTGTTTTCATTGCTATATGTACACCTGCAACTCTGCTTCGTGGTTAGAGTGATAGGATATTTTTAACTCTCTGCGTCTTGAGGTTTTGCCCGCTTATCACATACGTATATAGTGTCGCAGTAAACCTCGTCCTGATTGGCCACAGTACAATAAGTTACGCCTCTGCACAAATACACCCGCCAATAACCACGGAGCAGAACTGCAGTTATGTACGTAAGGCTTTGAATCAAAGGGGCTCTTGGGTATGACTGTGTTTGGTCGGTTATTGGCTGCACAGAACTCTATAAACACTGATTGGCCGCAGCGGGTTGTGAAATATTCTGTAATGGTCGGCCCTTGTTTTAGCATATTCCTTTGCAGCTTCTGATCGGCATATCGCTGGCCCGTATGCTGTGGTCTGGTAACTGGTTAAGGTCAGTATGCACTAAAGGGTTGGTCCCTCAGGACTGCCTGAATTGTCTTAGGAGAACGCGGGCTGGTCACACGTTAGTACCCTAATTCGCCACGGCGTGTTGAAATCATCGGTGGGTGTGGAGTGTGGCCCGGCCTTCCTTAGCTACATGCTCCCATCCCACTGAGCTGCTACCCAGGCCAATGCCACACTCCTGTTTTTTTTTTGGGGGGGGGGAGGATGCGAATATAAAGACTCTCCCGCTCAAGTCCATATTCAACCTCCTCGTGTCAGGGCTGGTAACACCGAGCTTTCGCTTAGGTATCTAATGAAGTGAGGACGATGACCGGGAAAGTGATGGGCCCTCTGAGACGTCAAGGGTAGATCCACGGCGTGGTATATTGGGCTGACTTCCAGAAGTTGGCACGGGTGCTCCACCCTGCTATAGGTTACCGCCTACGAACAGATTGCACATCCCAACTGAAGCACACTGCAGTAGCCTGTGGGGGCGGATCTCGAACAGTGTTGGTTGGAGTAAAGGAAGAAGGTACGGAGGGTGCCTGGACGCTGATGGTCTATGCAGTCTATCTACCTCATGCGGAATTCCCGTCAGTCCTTGCGGACTTGGTTTAGATTGTAAGGCTGCGTTCTCCCGTGGGTGATATGACCTCACAATGTACAGTCCTTGAGAAGGAACGCCGGTCTGGTCCGCCAAGAAAGAGGACTCGTCTACGAAGCGGTTTCAGAGAGGTTGGATAGGCCTCAGCCCTAGGGTGGCCCTCTGTGTTTCTACCCTCAGGTGTTTCCGTTGCATGGAAAATGGTGTTCACCACCACGATTCCCCGTCTGTCGGAAGATTTCAACCTGATTCTGTCTATGATTCTTTCAAGCTCTGGAATGAGTAGTATGGTGAGCTCTGCCACACAAAGTCTGGGACACTGGCGACACCCTTGTGTAAAAGATCTAGTTTGCATCCCCTTTTACAATAGAGCAGGTGGGGGAGTGAGAATGAGCAATCGCGGGGCCATAGATCCAGAGAAACTTGCTCAAATTAGTTCGCCATGTATGCGGTTATATTTTTTCTTCTGCTTTCGTCAGTATTCTATGCTAAGGGGCCTTGAGTCCTCTATATCCGATCCTGTCTCACCCACTAACACTCTGAAGTTTATGCCCGAGTATTGCTTAACAACACTTGGATAAAAAACAAACAATATCTGCCCGAGAAGGAAAAACACCCAGTCTATCTCCAATTATTTCATGCTCTATACTAGTGTTTTGTCAGATTTCGTAAATTAAAATAATTTTATAAATTACTTAAGTGAATAACGAATCATGTTGCATGTGCTAATAATGTTTGATTGGTAAACAGTCAACTTGCCTCCTCATTGGCTGGAAGTCCATCACAACACAATGCAGTGATGGGCGTTCCTAATGTAGTGAGAACCAATAGTAAGTGAAGAGATTATGGTAAGCGCCATGAAGGTGATATGAGGTGATTATGAAGCATCGCAGATTGAAGGGGCAGGACAAACGGAAGATCCCAGCGAAAATCCGCAGACTAACGGCATCGTATGACACGCTTCCTATACGCGAAAATCCGGGTTGACCCCGCCGGGAATCGACTTGGTGCGTTTATATTAATTAACTTGCTGGAGTAAAGCTGGTTCTCAGTCACGTGACCAAGTTTGCTCGAGCACCAGGCTCTGCCCAAAAGTCTGTAAGCAATTCAGTCTCTTGTGACTTAATTGGACGCTTGAAAACTCTCGTTAAAGTTTGAACACTTTAAGCTGGAATTTTGTCTTGCTTACACATACCTCGTGACTTAAGGGGGATTGATCTCTGTCAGATCGGTTTTACGGTTTTTCTTATAAATCAGGGAATATACACATTGTTTTACTTTTTTCACGCTGACAAGACATAGATGATTGTTTCATTTACTTTTTTGAATCCATACGGCATTGTTTCTGTTAATGTTGCGGCCTATGTAGTCGCTCCCGTAAATAAAGCAATTTTTCCTTTTCACCTGTTTTCCGTTACTACAAAATAATGAATATATTATGGTTCCAGCAATTACAAAAAATCGATTAAGTTTGTATCTATGACTTGTCTTGACAAATATTTTGATACATCGACTGGAACAGAAGTTATCGAGAAGAAACAGATAAATCCATGGTGGTAGGGCTCAATACCCCTTAATATAAACGACGTAGGTGGGAGGCGAGCTCCCTTGCCGCTGCACCAACCACGGCCTTGTGGACCAATATTATGGAGGTTACTGGGAATACAGAGACCAGAATCCAGTGTTACTGGAGTCCTTGCATCGTTATACAGGATGTTGCACAATTACGTGTCGATATTCTGGGGAACCAATCCTCACGTGTAGAGGAACAAAAAACGTTGTGCGGACATAGGTCCGTAAACGTACCGTTTCTGCGCTACAGTTCACATTTTGAACATTTTCTTTAAATCCGTAAGTGTCGACAATATCGTTTTACTAGTTCCTGACAATTGTCACAGTTGTTCCTACTGTCAGTGTGTTAGTGGCGTAGTGTTTGTCATAGTACATGTTACGGACTGCTGTAATGACGCTCTACAGCAATATGATCCTGCCTGTGTGCTATCAACCATACGTCGTGTTTTGCGAACTGTAGGGCAGGAACGGTACGTTTTCGGACCTATGCCCACATAACATTTTTTGTTCCTCTGCACGTGATGATTGGTTCTCCAGAATATTCACATCATGGAATTTTGCAACTAACTGTATACAAAAGCATCACTATTATCATAATCTGATGATTTGGAATTTTCTGCCCGGGGGCTGTTTGAACCTCAGGGCAGAACCCCTAAGGCGCGACTAGGCTAGGATGACACTGAGGCGGTTTACCATTGCCTCCTGCAGGGTGGGGAAGGGCAGTGGCGAGCAGTGGGCAGTTGCAAGGTAAGCTGGTGTTTGACCACTGCTGTACTATCTCGGTGCACGAAGAAGAAACTAAGTTTCCTATGTACCTGCGCTTGAAATGCATTGCAGCGAGTTACCAGTAGTCATATTTGTAAGGAACATCTCAACGCACATTACGTTTGTACATATATGAAAAGAAAACATATTTCAAACAATGTTTCTATCAGTTTAAAAAGTAGGATCGCTTATTGGAAACACGATTTTCAAGACCCTCAAAATGGTTAAAACAGCTTTTTTAAACTGTCGTATCTAGGAAAATTCCAATCGGATTCGAAAAACATAATAATAGAAATAGGGGCTGGAATTTTAACCATAAGTATCGCAAATAAAATAATACGGTCACCTTTTAAAGTCCCATAGGAAACTGATTAATAGTACAGCTCTGTGCGGCAGTTGCTGGGTTTGCGTGTAGAGGCGATAATGCACTGCATGCGCCGACCGACGTCACTCTTAACGCTCCATCGGTTTTGTGCCTCACATACACCAACGCAGCCTATCTAGATAAGAACCTTAAGAACTGTGGAGCCAGGTTTGACCTAATATAATGCGGCCATTTAGATGCGATGCACCCAATGTACACGTGATGTCGCGTCTGCTCTACATTTGCATCTGAGAGGTTGGCGTGTATTACACGAGGAAGTAAACCTGTACAGTTACCAACAAGCACAGCTTACCTTGAAACACCTTCACCACGCGTCACTGGAGATAGGGTACAACACAACGCTCAGCCCTAAACCCAGGGAGGTTAAACGCGAATATACCTCCTCGGCTGGGACTCGAACCCGGGACCCTTGGTCCATCGGCCTGCAACTCGAACCATTGAGCCAAGCGGTCGGACCACTTATCGTGATAGCATAACAAAATGTGCAGTCCTCAAAGTGCTTACTAGTTTTCAATGTAATTGTTCAGAAACGGCGAGGTATGTCGCTGTCGTGAGGCGTGTGAACTTGAGCTCCTCGTGCTTGTTACCGCCGCCTTGCTAAACAGGCGGACACTTAGCAATATAGGCTGTACATGGTCAAGTGAACACTTTAGCAGGCCGCCTTGTCGAAACTGAGGGCTCTACCACCCGAGCTTTCAATCGCGGAATTTAAATAACTAATTATACTCAATTGATACATTTTGAGATAAGTAAACTCTCTCAAACGAAAAAAAAAGTATTCTACGTGACATTTCCCGCAGAAGTTTAATAATTTTAATATCCGAAAAGTAATATAAACATTTAAATTTCAAAACCGTTTAAAGTACGTAGCTACAAACCAGGGGAGCCCTTAAAACTTTCTTCCAATCTGCCTTTCCCTCTAGGTGTGTGTGTTCATTTATTTATGTACAGGATGTTCCGAAACACACGCGTAATAAGCACACCACTCGGACACTGGGCTAAATTGAAGACGAGAATGTAAGTAGCTAAATATTGTACTGTGACGTCATTTACGTGCACAATGTGGCAACACTGCACGGAGAAAGTCCTCTCAAACGCTCCACGTCTGGGTGTTATTTAGTGTATGTTAAATCAAGTAAACGTAGAATCATGTTTGGATTGCTCGGGATTTTAACCTGCACTTATATATGTAGGTCAGAGCAATAGTAGTATGATAAGTAACATACGTGTGGAGCGCAAGAGGGGACTAACTACAGTCCTGTGTTGTCAAATTGTGCATGTAAAGTGTCATCGTAGGCCTACTGAAGTTGAACGTAATCAAGAGTATAGAACCCCAGAACGCGTAAGAGCTGAAAATATCCACTGAATGAAATGGACGTGAGCTAAAGTGTTTTGAAATTCAACCAGTCGTGAAAGCGTTTTCGCGATAATAAGACTTATACATGGCCTATCCAACGTACGAGTGCACATTTTTGACAGTTGCAAAACCTCATCTCAGGAACGAAGTTCATTATTCTATCATCAAAGAGAAAGGTATTAACATACTGAATAAACTTATGATGATTGAGGGCCGCTATTTTTTTTTAGCGAAAAGCGTTCTGTAGCAGTTAGTTTAAGTGCTTAGTGGTCACTTCTGTGGCTCTCTTCACGGTCAGTGATTGGTAGGGCATTGAGGTAGGGCCTGGTAGTTTTCGCGAAAATATTTTTGCCCCACTTTGTTTCAGTGTCTTACGTGCACACCTGCACCTCAACTTCATGATTATTGACAGTGTGTTTTTGTGCAGAGTTATAATTCGTTTGACTGTGCCAATCAGTACGTGGATAACTGTGACAAAACACGCATATTATTTGCGGGTTCAACCTCCAGACGTTGTATGTTATGGCATCCAATCACTGACCACAAAGCAGAGATTCAGGTGCGCACGTAAGGCACTGAAACAAAGTGCTGCAACAATATTTTCGCGAAGACTACCGGGCCCTAGTGGTTGGATGTTCGACTGTAAATCACTGACATATGACATCGCAGTAACCTTCTTATGATTGGTACAGTCAAATGAGAAGCGCCTTTCCACAAGAACACGCTGCCAATAAGCTGACGCTGAAATCTTTTCGTGGAAATCAGTGTTCTCCACTAATAAAGGCAAAGGCGTTCCAAAGGTATTTGTATGAAACTGT
Organism: Medauroidea extradentata; assembly: GCA_003012365.1. Taxonomy (NCBI): domain Eukaryota; kingdom Metazoa; phylum Arthropoda; class Insecta; order Phasmatodea; family Phasmatidae; genus Medauroidea; species Medauroidea extradentata. Next base: position 27,935 of record PNEQ01030591.1, on the reverse strand, counting down.
GTAAGTTTTGTAGATGTTGCTTGGGAGACCATAAACTCTTACAAAAAAACTGCTCATCCAGTTTTCCCATGATGACATTTTAAAGTCCACATTTGCATGTTTTTAGCTCATACACCCGCTGAAAACCAATCACCATAAAGAATCTATTCACAGTGAAAGTACGTGTCACTGGCTAGGGTTTTAAGTATTTTAAAGCCCATTCAAACAATAATTTGTATCGTTTAAATTTTTTCTCAAATTTGGAGATTTTCTTGCTACTCCTAGCACGTGACACCTACTTTTACTGTGAATTATTTAGTTTCTTTATGTCGATTGGTTATCGGTGGTGTATGAACTAAAAACATTCAAATTTGGACTTTGAAACGTCATTATGGGAAAACTGGCTTGTCTAAATTTTATTTGTATAAGAGGATAATGTTCTCTCTAGTAAGGTCTATAAAACTAACACTATTTCATACAGACATAAAATCATGATTTGTTTTCCTCTGGAACGGCTTGAAAGGAATGTGAAGCCCTGGATAGCAACCGGTCACGCACATCAAAACATAGAAGTAACGCCAGCAGAACTGTGAGAAAAGTGCTATGGTAAAACACTTGGAGAGTTCACTGATGCTGTGCTATACTTGCACGGCGCATGTACGACACACCAGACACGGCCAGAGCAGCGACCCCGGACTGAGGATGTCGCCCGGTGACCAGACTGGCGAGGCTATGTGTGTCGGTCGACTGGATCGACGGACGGCGGTGCTGATCCTGTCTACAGGGGGAGGGGCAGGAGGCGAGGAGAGGTTGCAGCTGCCCCCGCGGACCCGCGGTTGGTCACCGGTTGGCCTTGACCCCCAGTCGTCCGTCAGCGCCCGCTGACCGGGCCAGTCTTGGGTACGATGTCCCCTCCCCCTCTCGGCACCAGCACCTTGTTGCGCGTACCTCCTCTGTTGACGACCCGCTAAACTGGACGCGGACACCAGGTCGGTACGTCTACCTGGGTTCACGCTAAATGCTTTTATAATAAGTAACCAGCTGACATACACATGTTTTGTCGATCACCAGGTTATGTCGTAACACCCTGCCAGCAATTCAGGGCTTTGAGGGGGAGTGTTAGAACATTTTCCTGTATTTTCAGTTTTTGAGCCATAATATTTATTTAAATTGTATTATTAAAATTTAACTTCGACAAAGCACGTGATATATTCTTGGTAAACTGCTTGACATAAATAATAACGGCATCTTCCATTAATTTGTCATTCCGAATCAATAATCATCGCAAGATAATTCTTGAAAGCTAACCTGTGTTTCTCTTGTAATGATTCTGCATGACAAATCAATGAAAGATTCTATTATTATTTATGTCAAGCAGTTTACCAAGAATATGGCCTATGCTTTTTGTCGAAGAGAAAAATTTGTTAATACTGTTTGGATAAGTGTTATGGCTCGAAAATTGAAAATACAATAGAACTGTCTACACTCCCCCTTAAGAGTACGTGGTAGATAAATAAACGCTGAATACATCGATTGATTTCTACGCTTTTTTCGAAGCCAGTATGGATAAAATACTCAATGACAAACCTAGATAATGGTATTTGCCAACTTTATGATTCAACATTTGTCGAAAATTACTAACTCGTTATGCGTGATCTCTTGCGCCGCAGTTAAATGCACGAGGTTCCGGCCTCAGAGATTGTGCCTCAGAAGTTCGTAACACCGGAAACAATTTTGTTTAAAACGTTGGCTAAAACTATTGTCTAGGATTGCTATTGTTCAATTTTCGCAAATTGGCTTCGAGAAACGTACAGTTATAGATTAATGCTTTTAGCGTTGAATTATGTACCACGCCCTCTTAAGACGGCGGTAATAAAGAAGGCTATATATTTTACACATTTGTTAAATATTTTACTACTTCCGCAGACAATTTTAAACGTTATTTTATTTATATTGCCTAATGCTTGTTTGCGCCGATCGGCCAGTTTTGCGTGCTAACATCAGGGTAACCAGGAATAGATCGAGAAGCGATTTACGTGACTTGTTATACACTTGTAGAAATTACCCGGGTTACTGTTTGTATGCCTGAAGCTGAAATGTGGTCCTTTCTAGCGTACCCTCGCGACGTTATAATCGCCTTAAGTAGGTTGTATAGAACATTATTTGCTTGCTGGCTCCGTGTGCGGTACCGGACTAACCAGACCGTCGAAGTCATTTTCTTGTTTATTGTCGTGATCGCTATTGCTTCACGCTAGTGTTAACATTTTCGCTGTGCAAATAGACGCATTATTTTCATTGTTGGAATACTGAAAATTTCTTATTATATTTATAATGCTTTGTCATTAGACAAATTTCTTCTGATTTAGTCAGCAATTTTATAAACCATAGCGTGACGACTCTGAAACGGCGAGAATCAACGTGTTACTTAAAATTCTTATTATGTGACTAATTACGTCATAATCGTTGTTTATAGTGTGATGTAGGCCAATTTTATTTGAGAGTTATAAATATATAGTTATTAACAACCAAAACATACCAAACCCAGCAAGTAGTACATCATTTGATCCTGGAAACGTCAGTTGAAATCTGCAGATTTTTTTACGTGAGTATAGAAAAAAACTGAAAAATAAAATCTCTAGATAACATTTTACTTAACCATGTACATCGCGTATAACTGGGCACATTTCACAAGTTTACTGGACTTAACATTATACATAGGGGCCAGAAAATGTCTCGGATTCAATGACCTGCATGTTAGAATGCACTGTTCTGTGCATACTCAAGCCCCGATATCCACTAGCTGCTACTCAGTGGAACAGCAGACAACGAACGAATATACGGGGCTTGAGTATGCGGGCCATCAAATCCGCGAAAATTTTCCGGTCCCTAAATTCAGCACAGCCACGTTAAGACGACGTAGGACACATCTAACGTTAGACACAATGTAATAATGAACAGGTTTTTAGAAGCCTGGGTGCGGGTTGGGTGGGCAACGCGTCCTCCTCTACTCCCAAATGTACCCATTCAAAACTACATTGATTACGACCTTATGAGGGTTTTCGGTGTGGGAAGTTCGTCAGTAAGCGACGTAGTTTCCTATTTACTTACGACGGGCCTTTTTACCGTGTGATTCGTTGTGTCTGTGTTGTTATTGTGTTTGGATTCGTACATGTGTAAGCATATACACATTTACTTTAATGTGTTGTGTACTTATACACACTTACTTATTTTATTTTATTTATTTTTTCTCTCCTGTTGAGTACTCTTTTCCTTCCCTTCCTGTGGAAGGTATAGTTATCTTTATAATTATAATACATTTGTGGGAGCTGATGTCCGACATGTCGAGCGCCCCACAAATCCGCCAATCATCATCATCAAAACGACAATCTCTAAACACACAGTTTTTGTCAAAGTTTCACAGTTTTAAATAAGTGAAACCATTCTTCTTTGAATAACAATTTTGGGTGATTTAAATAAAGCCTACAAAACTTAAGGGTTGCACAACTTGACATTTAGTATCTTCTTCCCCTCCCCCCCCCCCCCCCCCGCAACGAGTGAAAATGTTTTGTCACACCTATTTATTTAAGTAAATAAATAAAGATAAACTTTGTGATCAAAATTTCGCTAAAGTTTTCCGTTTATTACTAACCATTCACTGACGCAGAACTTTTGTAGCTTTGATTCTTGCGCAAGAGATTTCATTAAAAGCATGTGTTTTCACTTTTACTAAATATTTAATCTGCAATTTGACAGCATGTGTTGCAGAGGATTTCCCAGTTAAGTTTGCACATTTTAAGAGGCTTTGTCATATATAATAATAATAATAATAATAATAATAATAATAATAATAATAATAATAATAATAACTAAGGACCTGAGAAAATCGCGTTTTATTTTGAGCTTTAGCTATAATTCCAGCAACTGTGAGTTAACGTCACTTTTGCAGTTGGGCTTTTGGCGTTTTCGACAGCCGTGCTAGTCGCTGAGCCTATAATAAAGACGAAACAAATGCTGGCAATCATCACTGTGTCAGCGAGCAGCCAATGAGCGCTGCTATTTGCCTGGCTTCACAAATATTCTTGGTTGCTAGCCTACAGGACAGTCAACTCGCCAACTTTTCCACTCTCTAATAATAACCACCATCGCTAAAGGTGATGGTTAGAGACACTGGAAAATCACGGGAATAGTAGGTCCCAACAGGCTGTATATAGCACTGAATGTTTTGTATCTATATTGGCTATGATATATTTGAAGTATTGTTTCTCTCTTCAACAGGCCCAGTTAGAACTGTACAGCTTGGACACACAGCGTGTGTGATTTGTCCCAAAACTGTTCACACGTAACACGGTTAATATACTACAGTTTATTGGAGACTATGCTAAACATTTTCGCGATTTTCCAGTGTCTCCAGTGATGGTGTATCGCGAAAATGTTTGTGCCAATATATCCTTGAAAACACTGTAGTCCCTTACGACATATATCATTGTGTGCTATACGTCTGATACAGCGTAGCTGTCTGCAGACCAATAACATGCGTCAAATATTACAATATATTGGCGCAGTCAAACAGGGTAACAGCTGCGCGTACAAGCGAAAGCCAGTAGTCTTTTGATAAGCGGATCGTTCGTTGAAACCCAGCAAACAGTCAAGTTTTCCCGCGATAAACCATCACTTTTTTTTTTTTTTTTGCTTGAACAGGGACGCAAGATGTCAGTGAAAAATCTTTTTAGACAACTTGTTTCAAAGTCTTATGTTCAGATCTACAGCTCTGCTTCATGGCCAGTGATTTGATGGTTTTACCTCTGACGCGTCTTGAGGTTCTGCCGTCAAAACACAGACGTGTGGTGTGTCAGTAACCATATTGTAATTGGCACAGTTACTTGACGGACGCGTCAGCCAAAAGATACGACGACAATACCATGAAACGGAGCTACGTGAGGCATTGAATAAAGTTGGTGCAAAAATCGTTTTAGCAAACATGTACGATTCCTAACAATGTTTGAACAGAAAATCCAGTTGATCGGTACAGTTTACGTGTCAATTGTCGATTACTGAAGTGGCTGATAACGACTGATTAGGGTTTAATGCGAAGCAGGTAGGCCTACTATCTCTCGAGTATCCCAACTGCTTATCTGCTTCGTTAGAGCTTCTTTCCCATGTTATCTTCCTTGTGGGAAAGTTGTGAGAACTACCTGCCAGTCGTTCTGTCGATTACGTAACATGCATGCGCGGATAAACTCCTTTATCTGATCATTGTCTTGTCACTTTTTTAAACAGCAATATTGTCATTTTTCCTCATTAATTTTAAATTACAGTGAATCGTGTTGTAGAAATAATGTACTATGTAGCATTAGCATTTACCGTTGTTTTCAGGTTAATCTTTCTGATTTCTCGGTGAATAGTTTGTGGATAGTGAGATGCATGATGCACTGGGGTATACGAATCACGGCGATTAAGCATAATTATTGTCTGTTCACAGTACAGTGATCACATTTCATGGTCGTTCCCAAGGTAGGATTCAAACCCACTTCGGAACGTCACATGTTTATGCATCAATAAACTTGAAATTGCACAGCATACAATATGTTACCGAAATGCTGCAATAATAATAATATTAATAATAACGAAATTTGTTACCGGTATTGCGTCAATTTTCAGGAATTCCAACCGGTAGATAATAATTAATAGTGTCTGCCGGATGAAAGTTTGAAACATCATCCAAAAACTATTTCTAATACGCCCATAGTACTTTTAAATAATTTCTTGACAAGAATAATAAATATTTGCACTGTATTTTGGCGTCAGGCGTAATTTTTCGGCGATGGAATCTATACACGATGTTTATTCCCTCACTGATATGTATATTAACAAACAAATTTGTTCAAAATGGTTGAAAATAACGAGAACTCCAAAAGATTTCATTTACCGCAAACAGTTTGTAGAAGCTAGTTTACAGAATTCGTTTTTTTTTTTTTTTTTTTTTTCAGCTTTCTCGACTAGCAATCTTACGAACGAGTGAGGTTTAACAAAAGGAGATTTAACAACAATTTTGAAAGTTGTATGTCTAGTGTACGTTTATTTACTCACCAACGCCAGTTCATTTTTTTTAGGAGGCCGCAGTGGTCGAGGGGTCAGACCTCTCGCCTCCCACCAAGGCGATCCGGGTTCGATTCCCGACGGGGTCGGTCCCCGGATGTGGGAATCGTGCCGGACGATGTCGCTGGTCGGCGGGCCTTACCTTTGATATCCCGCCTCTTCATTCCGGCGCCGCTCAATACTCACCTTATGTAATTCCCTCCCCAGCGCTGAAGACCTCGATGTTAAGCGCTAACCAAAATCTCTCACTCATTCTTTTTAAACATAATATTTACACATAAGTACACATGTTTACACTTGTTCACAATGTAAACACTGCTAGAGACTATTTTACGAACAAGTACATTTTTAACAGCTCGTAAATGTAATTTCAGAAGCTAAATCCAATAGATTACTTTAATGAAATAATGGATTAGCCAACTCTGTTGGAAACCAAATTGTGACTCCCAATAGACCACGTAAAATACCGAAGTATGAGCACCTATGTAGTAGCCTAGTAGGAAGTAAAATTATTGCTCCTACCAATGGTCTTGAACTAGTTGTGATGAAAATACATAGTATCTATTCGAAGTTTACAAGTATTCTTACATACTACGTTTGTGTTTCTAAGGTATACACAATTTAAAAAATATATAAAATCAACTCATTTAGTGTGTTACGGCACCATGTCATGACACATGAAACTAAGGACAAAATTTTTGTATCTGAAAATATATTCATATTTTATTAACTTCCAGTAAATGATTTTGTTATGCATTTTTGCTGTAGTTTTTGGATATTTAGTTGCAGGTAACAAGAGTTACATTACTAAAAATCCGCTCAATATCGTGTTATTTTGTTATGATGTAGCAGATGCAAATTTTAATTTCTAATTTTTTACATTGTGGCAATTTTGGCTTTGTAAGATGCGGTTTCAGACAAGAACTTTCTGAGTTTAACTAGGCTATATTCCAAGAAAGAAGAAGAAAAAAAAAACTCCTGACTTTTTATTCTGAAGCAAGGGTATTCACGCTGTTTGCAAGTGTTTCTGATTAAATTAACATGTAACTACAAACGCTTTGTGTACTTTTGAAATTCAATTCCATAAAAATAACTACTATGAAAATAGAATTACTTCATAAATAGTAGCTGTGAGAAGTAAACTACAACTTTACACGTTTATTTGTAGCTACTACAAAAGAGAACCACGTGAAAAGCCTACTGTAATTCCATAGAGCTCATGGGACGTAAGTTCACAATGAATTATTTTGTTTAAGTAGGTCAGTTGGTCTTCGCTATTTGCATGACAGTGTAACAAACAAATTTTGACTTTGACACCCCGTTATGAGAAAATTATGAGAGCTAAAATTGTTTCGTAAGAGTAAAATGTACTCACAAGTACAGAACTAACAATTTTTCATAAAAATATAAAATTATAATTCTATCGCACTTGAACAACATTAAGTGCATGCTCACCTATTTATAGCCTACTGTTTTCGCGATAATAACTCTTTAAACCTAAACGAGAGCAGGTATAAAAATAATCTGGCCGTTTGGTTTATAATGTTTTTCTACTTGTTGACTAATTTTTTCAAGACAGTAAATGAGATGGTTTTAGCTCATTAAATGACTAACCTAATTTTTGTTAGCGTAATTGATTTAGCTGTCGTAAACGTATAATTTCTTGCCATGAAAAGATTAGCCATCACAACATAAAACAATTGATACAAAACTGCACAACAGATAAGTGATAACTGCTGTCGTTTTAAGATTCGTAAGGGCACGGTGTACAGTCATTTTCATCGCCTTGTTTTTATTTTTATATTTGTACCAGATTTTTTTCTTATTATTTTAGACAAAACATGTGACTGACTTTTTCTGTATTGAAATTATTTTATCTCTCATAGTTTATGCGTAATGGCTCAAACTGAAAATTTGTAGTTCTAAGGTTCCTATCTACCTGCGCTTGAAACGCATTGCAGCGAGATACAAGTAGTCATATTTGGAAGAAACATCTCAACGCGCGTTACGTTTGTACATCTATGAAAAGAAAACACATTTCAAAAAATGTTTCTATCAGTTTAAAAATTGGATGACTTATTGGAAACACGATTTTCAAGACCCTAAAAATTGTTATAAACAGCTTTTTTTAAACTGCTGTATCTAGGAAAATTGCAACCGTATTCGAAAAACATAAGTAATAATAGAAATAAGCGCTGGAATTTGAAGCATAAGTATCGCAAATTATAGAATATGGTCACCTCTTAAAGTCCCATAGGTAAATGAATAATAGTAAAGCTCTGCGTGCCAGTTGCTGGGTTTGCGTGTAGAGGCGATAATGCACTGCATACGCCGACCAACGTCACTCTTAACGCTCCATCGGTTTTGTGCCTCACATACACCACCGCAGTCTACCTAGATAAGAACCTGGACGACACTAAAACCAACTCACTTCCAAACTGGAAAAATTCACGTACATAACAAATTTGCATTTAAATTAAAATGCTGAAATTTAAAATAAAAATTGAAAAAATGAAGTTTTTTTAAATACAATTTTTTTTTCATTTTGTGCTTTAATATAAGTTACCTTGTATCCTACAACTATGTTATTCACTGTGATTTTTCCAGTTTGGCATGTAAATAGGTTGTTGTGTCTTCCTTAAAACGGTTGCATGCAAATTATAACTTTCCATAAGAGCTAACTTTAGTCACATTTTGTGTCTAAAACACGGTCGTAGAAGAACAGGTCTGGACACTCGCATATCTAACAATGTATTTCGCTCGACCCCCTTGTTGTTTGGCTGTAGTTCGTCAAGTTACCGAGAATGTCGTACTTTTTGGCGCTGTTTTCCGGGCGGTCGGACTCAAACTCCGTCCACTTTTTTCCATTGTTAAATTTATAAAGTAAATAAAGATTGCTGGAGCCTTTTCTTAAATTTGTGAACGAAGGAAGTATTTCATAAATTGATAAAAAATATGGTTTTGATAAATTGTTTATCTTAGCGGGGAGGAAGTTGGCGGAGTTTCAACAGACCGCCCTAACAGCAGCGCCAAAAACCTATAGCATTGTCGTGAACTTAGTGAACTACAGTCAAACAACACGGGGGTCAAGTTTCCAGGCGAGTGTCCAGACCTGTTCTTCTACGACCGTGGTCTAAAATAAAAAAAAACTGGTACAATTATAACAATAAAAACATGGTAATGACAATTGCTGTAGACTGTGATCTTATAGAATAATAATTGCAAAAAACAGTAGTTACATTATTGGCTGACTGTTGGCAGCTGCAGTGTTCCTTCATACAACAAAGAACCCTTGAACTAAACGTGTATCATTCGTGTCGTAGCAAATGTTTCCAGTTATTTCTTACATGACAAGACACTTTTATAACTTTCCTCGAGCCAAAGTTTTGCCCCTCGTAAACATATATTTTTTTTTTTTTTTTAATTTTCTTGAAGCTCTGCTGGTTGGTTAGACAATGAAGGGGCTTTGAAGGGGAGAAGTAAGAAAGACTTCCTTCATTTGTATTCAGAGGTGGAGTTTTACGCGGAAGAGGCAGCGCCCAAAGAATTCGTTTGTAGTTAAATGTTTTCCTCCGAACTCTGTCTGCGAAAGAAAGCCTCCTTACATAAACAAGGAGGCCTTTTGAATAATGGCGTTTTAACGACCAGGCATGTTTTGTAGCAGTTTTTATGTATTTTAAACAAACAAATGTATACATATACAAGTTGTCTAGAAACAACCGCATAATTACACCACGCGAAACCTGGACTAAAATGGAAACGAAAATGTAAGTAGTGCAAAATGTTGTACGATGACTTTTTCATGCACAATGTGGCAACACTGTTCGAAGCGCTTCCTCGTCCAGGTATTATTTTATATTTGTTACGTCAAGTAAACGTAGAATCATGTGTGGACTGCTGGGGATTTTAACCTGTACCCTTGTCAGAACAGTAATAACAAGATAAGTGAGTCAGTGAGAGATGTTGGTCTGCGCTTAACATCGAGGTTTTCAACGCTGGTGAGAGATGGCATGGTGTGTGTATGGAGCAGCACTGGAGTGAAAGGGCGGGGGAAACAGGAGAGCCCCGAGAAAACCCGCCAATCGACGGCATCGTCCGGCACGTTTCCCACATGCGAAAATCCGGGAACCGACCCCGCCGGAAATCGATCCCGGATCGCCTTGGTGGGTGGCGAGAGGTCTGACCCCTCGGCCACGGCGGCCCCAGCAAGATAAGTAAGATATATGTGGAGTGCAAGAAGGGACTAACTGCAATGCTTTGTTGCCACATTGTGCAAGTGAAATAGCATCGTACAACTTTTTGCCACTTAAATTTGCGTCTCCTATTTATCGCAGGATTCGCATGGTTTAAGGAATTGACATCTGTACCCTATTGGTGGTTTGAAACATAACTGGTCAGAATGTTGACGTGTTAGACTCGCGTATTCTTTTATAACGTAGTTTGTGCTCGCCAAGTTGCCGGAACCATTACTACTGAAGCTCGAGACGTCGCTGTATGCGATATGAGGGCTCCTATATAGCAACTCTTAATCTCACTGCACACAGCACTCCGCCACAGATTAGTCTCGGAGCTCGTTCACCCTGTGACCATGCTAGCAAACTGTCAGGCGCGGCGTTTATACTGTAAGAGCAGAAACCAGAAATCTGTTTCGCAGTTTTTATTAAAATGGTTTTAGCCGTGATAGCTAATTTTCCAAAACAAAAAATTATACGGTTTCGACAAAAAGTCAACTAACCAGAATTTCAGAAGTTCGTAGGCTTTCACGGCCGTTGTCTTCTGGGTTGTACCCGCGTCAATGTCGCATTTCTTCCCGACGTTTCGGACAGCACTGCAGCTTCCATCTTCAAGGATGAAGTTTCTAGTCGCAGTAACTATTTCCTTCTGGGCCTCTGCGAAGTCCTTCTGCCTTCTGTCCGAAACGTCGCGAAGAAATACGACATCGACGCGGTTACAACTCAGAAGCCTAGACCCTGAATTTCGTTAATTTCATGATGGGCTACTTGCATGCAATTTAACATTCATTGAAAATAAATCCAAATAAAAGCACAAGGAAAATTTTGAATATAAATGTAAGAATTTTTTGTTAGAAGTGTTTTGTTTAGTTGTACGGCCATATAACAGATATGGAAAGAGTTACAGCCGCGGCGCTGACTGAAAACAAGTTCTACGTCATCAGCCTGTACCTCGTCTTAGTACTCTGGTGGTCATGTGATCTCTGAGGTAAAGTATCTTCTAGCATGGTTGGCAATTGGATGTGTGACCGCCAGTGAACACCGGCATCGCGTACCGCTGGTGCTTATATGGAAGCAGATTGCTTTCAGAGCAACTTCCGCCAAATATTTTGTTGTTAAGTATCTAGTGACGTTATAAAACACATGCATTAAATTGATAAAGAAAACAACATTTGATGATTTAGGGCCGTACCTATAGACCTCTTCCTAATGACAACCAACTGCTCACCAATGCTTTCTCTATGGGGATAGCAGTTGGTTGTCATTCGGAAGATGTTTATAATATCGGCCCGTAATCTCGAAATTATTGTTCGCTTAAATTGTTTTTGTGCTAACCATTTATTGGTCTCACAAACATTAATGACTTGGTGTACTATTCTAAACTATTTCTTTGTTAGTTTTTTTACAGTTTCTGAGGCTGGTAACGTGGTTTTCTGGTAGAATTAATTCATATGCCGTACACAATGGTCTAAAACACCATTTAAATAAGTAATCCATTTGTCAAAAAAAAATATTTCTTCAGACCCGCCAAGTGTCGGCTGGTGTACTGGCTGATGACGTCACAGCGGCAGTCAAGTTATGACGAACTGTTTATCGCGAGTGTTTCAAATGTAAGATTTCCTAATTATTGTAAATACCTCAAGTAACTTCCAAATTTAAAAATGGCACGTCTCGTGGGCTAGTTTTTCCATGTAGATTACTCATGTTCCTCAGTGAAATTTGTGACGAATGTCCTTTCGCTAAAACCATGGTATTTACTGTCTTAAAAAAATCAGCCGACACGGAGACAACGATTTTGAACAAAACTGTCAAACATATTTTTGATATCTGCTCTCGTTTAGGCGGAAATAAATTTATCTCGCTAAAAATAAAAGTAAACACGTGGGTGTTGAAGACAGCAATTTTCATATTTGCATTTTTACTTTTATACTCTGAAAACTGGGAGCAATAAAGTAAATTATAAGTGTCGTTAAACACATTTAATGTGTACAAGAACTTATACTACATTCTTTGATTTTTGTAAACAATATTTATAACGGACTGCTCACGCAGTGGGAGTGCTATTATTGATTTAGTGCAAGAGTTAAATGCAAGCTTTAGAAAGGCACATGGTACAGTCAATCTCATACATAACGAAGTAGCACACGAAAGACGCGCAGGATGTTCGGCAATATCCTATATTATAACTCGTACTGTGTGTAGTCAGTCACGAAGCGGTTACCACGTATGTCCTTGAAAAACATGTGAAATGCTCTGGAAATGTTGTGGATTGTTCCTTGAAAAGTTTCTCGTAGGTTGTGTTAAAACTAGCTTATTTACTAACTGAATGGCCACTTGATTAAATCTGTTGATACTTAAATGACGTATTTGTAGGGATCTGAAATTTTCGTTTTTTGTTTTAGGCACAAGCTAGAATGTCACAAATTGTAAGTTCGTGTCATTTTCGCAGTTGGCCCTTTTGACTTATTTGATACGTCGTGTAAGTAGCTGACCCAATAATAAAAATCTAACTAAATGCAGGCCCATGCCACTATCAACGAGCAGCTAATGAACAGCTGCTGTGTGCTTCAGTTCACATATATTCTTGAAGGCTAGTCTACAGGCAGTGAATCCGCGAATTTTTCTGGTCTCTACGTATTTGGTAATTTAGTATTTACACTGTAAAAAAATTTAAGGTAAATTTACTCTACATGTAATAGACGCTAATTACCTCTACAAGCGAGGGAAAATTACTTAACACGTGTCAAGGAAAGTTACTCAACTGGTAACGTAATGTTTGAATACATATTGGCGCAGCTTTCTAGGACAATTTGACATAACGCACGAGCGAAACTTCCGAGGGGTTTGTGTGGCGAATACACTACCTAGCGGAAATTTCCATACATATTCGGAAATCAAATTTCCCTCTCAAGGTTTGGGAATATTACCATACATATGATGAGTAATATTACTAACTTTTTTACAGTGTAGTTTTGGTATGTAACGAACTTTGCTAAGTGCGAAATACTCGACAGTGTTTCCATTGTTTGGTTGGTTTGAGAAGACAGTATTCGCACTCCTGTTCGCGATTCGGTGTGTGTTTATGAACATCGTCCTTGAGGACTTTGAAACAGTAGGTAAGTTGCATGAAAACATTCACTGACACTTGCTCTGCTATGAAAGAAGGCAACTCTAAAACTGTATAGTCGCTGACGAGATATCTAGACACTGTAGAGGCCAGCCGGGAGGTCGTTGAACTATGAAATTTACGGGTCTACCTGGAGCTGTTTCGCGCATTGGAGGAACAGACGTGAAGAAGATATAAGGGCTACACTGACGGACGCACCTTGTGCTGAACTAACGTCCATTGTTTCCGTTGTAACGCTGGGACTATGGGACTTCAAAGCGGTCACACTAATAATTTACTAATGGGAAGCGTGTACCTTGTAGATTTTGATACAGGCTTTGTAAATTGGCCGTTCGTGTTTGAGGGCTCAAAAATTTTTTTCCCGGTCCGTGCAATGCCCTGAACCTAGTCCTACTTGAAAGTTATTGGGAATGTGTTTTGTGGTCGTAAATAGGTACAATGGGAACAAGTACATGTAATAGTTTCGAAAGTAAATGTTGCTGTGTAATCTGCTGCAACACAGTTCAATAGCCACGCAGTCAGGCCCTAAATTATTAAGTCGAGCACTAGGTTAATTCCTGTGTTTAGTTATACTCTGCCTGCCGCTCTGTTCGTGGATGAGCGAAGTCTGAGATGTATTGGTAAGGGAAGAAAAAATTCGCGAGTTAAATTATCCGCGTGTTAGAATCCACTGTCCTCTTCATACTCAAGCTCCGACTATTTGTCCACGAGTAGAGACATGAACATTTCCTGTTATTATTTGGCGATAAGCTAGAATCCACGGGCCTATACTCACCCAAATACACTCAAGTGATGTTACTGGCCAAGGAACTTCGAATAACAGGATAGTGCGCATATTACAGTTGAACTTAGGCCTATATCATTGGTTAAAGGCGGTCTGCCGCAAATTTCATCACCATAATTTTATTTTTATATTTGTACCAGTAATTTTTTTATTTTAGACACAAAATGTGACTAAATTTTGCTCTTATAATTTTTTTTATCTCGTATAGTTTTTGCGTAATGACTCGTTGAAGCCAAACTTTGCATGTTTTCCCTTTAAGTACGACACTGAAACTAACTCTCTTACTAATTCAGTTATGTTAAACCACAAACCAAATATTTTGTATTAAAAAAAGAAATCGGAATTTTTGGAATTTTTATTTTAAATTTCAGCATTTTTATTTAAATAAAAATGTTTATTCTTTGTTTTTATGTACGTTACATTGTAACCTGCGACGTCTTTACCCACTGTGAAATTTTCCAGTTTGGTATGTCAGTTGGTTTTAGTGTACCTAGTCATTAAAACGGAAACATGCAAATTTTGACTTTAACAAGCCATTACGCGAAAACTATAAAAGATAAAAAAATTTCATAAGAGCCTCATTTAGTCACATTTTGTGTCTAAAATAAGAAAGAAAAATATCTGGTACAATTGAAAAATAAACACATGGTGATGAAAATTGCGGTAGATCGCGCCCGTAAGGGCGCCGTCCACTAGAATCGTGAAGAGGCGCGCAGACCTTTAACAATCCTGATTTCATTCCAAAACCATTCAACATGTTGTCACGCGGTTAGGCTACGAAAAGCATTTAAGGATCTTAGTACAGGTCTATAATTTTGCCATTAACTGTTATCGTTCCTAACAAGTATTTTTTTTTTTTTTTTTTTTTTTTTTTTTTTTTTTTTTTTTTTTTTTTTTT
>PNEQ01030591.1:0-12719 GCA_003012365.1 Medauroidea extradentata | reverse complement strand
GCACGCTAGTTCAGTGCTTGGCTCGTTGAGGCGACGCGGCATTTGATGCGCGCTGCAAGGTCGACCTTACTGCTCCGTCGCTTTTGAGCTTCTCACGCGCGGGTAGACGGCGCCCTTAATAAAGTCCTTCAGGCGCGCAGCATGTACTGCCGGCCAACACAGGTCAGATGAGCTTACAGTGAAGTCCAGTCTGTTGTAAGACAAGAACACACATTTTACATGTCGCTATCCACTAACTGCCACTCACTGGTACAGCGCCAATGAACGAATAAAAAGTATTCGAGTATTCATAGGACAGCGGATTATAACATACCAGTCACTGAACTCGCTTTTCCCGTAGCTACGCACAGCCGCAGTGTCGACAGTACAGAATATCAACCTGGCATGGAACTCGAATAACCGCCGTAGTTAGAAAGTTTCAGCCGGCGAAGAGAAGGCGGGACGTTGTGTTGACTTTCCCGATGTTCAAATATTGTGAGCGGCATCGTTTAGCAGTTTCCTGTTGCATTAGCGCGACTACGTGCGTTAGATTAAGGGTTTGGAAGGGGAGGGCACAGAAAGTCGTCGTGTAGTGGCGACCTCGGCAAAGTATGTGTTGGGTTTAGTGGTGGCTCGTTGTTCTGGCTTGGTAGGGCTGACGTTATCAAGGACTCTGCATGGTTGTGTGCCATTTGACGTTACAACCACTGACGTTCTGGTGCTGTGAGTGCTCAGAAAATAGTCAGTAACCAGCAGTGGCAGCTCTATGGTTGTTGCCAGGTAGGGCACAAGTTGCAGAGAACTGTATAGTGTTGTGTGCTTATTGACGCTGCAGCCACTAACACGCTGGTATGTAGGTGCCGCTTATTACTGACTGATCACAACACAATAAGTAGCCAGTAGATATTCCGTGGTCATTGGTATACGGCGGTGCGTTAGCGTACAATTCTCTGCAACTTGCGCCCTCCCTGGTAACAACCCTCGAGCCGCCACTGGTAGCCAGTAAATATTTCGTGGCCATTGCTATACAGTTGTAGCAGTCTCTAGTAGAATGTTGACGACTTCAATTTGGCAACCCTGCCAACGAGAGTCATTTAGTCCGTAAGACAGACAAAGAACCAGAGAAAGCCATTGCCGTGGGAGATCTTAAAAGATGACCCTTGTTACAGGGTTGCCAATTCGATTGTCTTGGCCTTCTACTAGAGAAGTCTATGATAAGCGATCTCATCATGAGGGTTAGTTCACATAAGGTGATTTTCGTGGTTGAATGGATAATAGGCTCGTTACAAGTATTTACAGTAGAGCATATGCATTTACAAGCAATCGCGGAAATGATTATTTGTTACCGAAATTACCTGAGTCGGGTGGGAATTTCAAAGTTTCTCGTAATATATATATTTTTTTTTCATGTGCTAATCTGAAAATAGCGCGCTACAACGTGAACTACGTTATATTTACGCGCTAAATTACAAATCCAGGACTGCATGTGCATTATACACAAACGGTAATTACCCAACAACTGCCTTTCCCTGTAAACGAGCCTTGTTACCTATCTCGCTACTCAGGTAGCCAAAAACTGTAAACGACAGCAAACTATTTGCAGTGCGTTTGCAAACAGTACTGGTACCGAAATCGCGAAAATGCTCTGGTCCTGAAACGTGCTACCAATTCAACCTCCGAAATACGTCGATAGGCACCAGACAAATAGTATAAAAATAGAAACCAGAATTGAAGCCGAGTCCTCAGCAATGCGAGAGTCCAGAGTGTTACCGAGGCGCCAGCAGGCCAGCCAGTGATCTTGTGGGCAGGTGTCTGACCTGGGGCATTTCACCCCGGGCGTCTGCTGTAGTCGAGGTCGTAGCCGTCAAGTGGGCCGGGGTCCACTTTCCCCGCTCCGTCTGCCGTCTACCTTCCTCGCCGTCCAGCGACGATCAGGCCCAACTCGGTCGCCGAGATGCGCCCGCCCGACCAGAAAGAAAGTCGCCCTCGCTGCAGGTGACTGGCGAATAAGGAACTTTCTCTCTACCACCGACCCCCCCCCTCCCCACCTTCACTCTTTCTCCTTCCGTGTGATTTTCTTTCTTTGTAACTACGTTGTTATGTTTACGCTCTCCCCTTTTACGGCGGGAGTTCGGCCGGTGGTAATGAAAGACGTACGGCGAGTTCCGCACATTTCCGAGTGTGATAGAACGTGACTATTCACCGCTGTATAGTGCAGCTGTGTGGTTTGTCTGCGAGCTCTGTGGCCGAAGTTTCCCCCGTGAGCACTTCATAGCTACAGTACCAATAAAAAACAATTGGACCACTTGCACAGTAAAATATATATATGTAGGTACTTTTGTAAATACATTCTTTGAAAACTAGTTTACAAAAAAATTGTTTGTATGTTTACAGAAATATTGTAAAGTTTGCAGGAAATGATTGTAAATATACAAGTATAAGTCTGTATATTAAATAATAATTGTTCATTTGCAATTAAATTCTTGTAGATTTTAAAACAGTTGTTTGCAGTGTGACAAAAACTTTTTTGCCAGCCTGTTTCAAGTTTTCTTTATATAAAATATTTTGTATAATGTGACAGGCCATTGAAGGTTATTTTGTTTCGCATCAAAGTCTCTGCTCAAAAAATGTATCCCACTAGTCCCCACAGGTATTTGGAACTTTAAATGTTGTAGTGCCTAGACTAATAAATGTTTTGACTTTTGTTTACAAGCTTTTTCTTGTAAAAGTAAATTTTTTTTTTACTTTAACATTTCAGATAAAGTATAATCCGTGCCTTGATAATATTGATTGTATCTGCTCGTTCCTGTAGTCAGCAGATTATGCCCAACGTGTCATTCTGACATAGTCGTTTAATATAATATATCATGTCCAGTAAGTTATGAATTATCATGTAAATAAACACAGCTAGCAACGTAGGCTACTTCATTTTGCAATATAACTAGGGACTCGCTATTTTCGTGAAAATAATTTTGCACGAACTTGTTTCAGTTCACACTTGCAGCTCTATTTAACGCCATGATCTTCCATTTATTTCAAACAATTGCAAATAACTGGAATATTTTTTAACCAAATGCTCTGAAAAAAATTTGAGACTGTGTACAGTCATACGATACACAATTTTGGTAGAGCGTTTGTTAAAATAATTTAGCCTACCGGTTGCTATAATAAAAATATTCTGCTTTATTTTGGCTTTTTTGACAACAAAATATGTGATACCTCAGGAGAAAAAATCTAAAAATCAATTTGGTGTACTGCAGTAAAAAAATTCATATACGAACGATAAAATATTAGTGTTGGAACTGTACGAATTAATTTTCGATATATGTATTAATTTGCGTTTTTTTTTTTTTTTTTTTTCAAAACCGCTGCGCATCTAAAGAGCGAGGCCTTAATTAAGGGCGTTCAAATGCGGTAAAATCATAATTTTATATTTTTATGAAATATTGTTATTTTTGTAGACGATACTTACGAAACAATTTTAGCTCCCATAGTTTTCTCATAACGGTGCGACAAAGTCAAAATTTGCTTGTTCTGCTGCCATGCAAATAGTGAAAACCAACTGACATACACAATCAAAGTAATTCACTGTGATATTAAATCCCATGAGCTATGCAATAAAGGATTTATAAGACCATAACATAATATTTTGAATGTTTTAAAAAATCGCGAAAGTACAGGAAAAAAAGTTGAAATTTCAGTAATTTTTTTAAATACTAGAATAGTTCACGGGATTTTTCAAAAATGTTTTATTACGTAACCCGTCTTGTGTTATTTCACGTACATAAGTTAATTGGTTTTCACTATTTTCATGGCAGCAGAACATACCGATTTTGACTTGACACACCGTTATGAGAAAACTATGCGAGTTAAAATTGTTTCATAAGAGGGAACTGTACTCACAAGTATCGTCTACAAAACTAACAGTATTTTATAAAAATATAAAATTATGATTTTTATCGCACCTGTACACCCTTAAAGGTTATTGGCAGCGTGATGTTGTGCAAGAACGTCTTTCCTTTGACAACACGGATCAGAACAAGGGTATTGCGACACCACACGTATGTGATTTGCTGGTAGAACCCTGAGACGTGTGAGAGATAAAACATCCAATCAGCGAGCATGAAGCAGAGATGCAGTTGTGTGTGTAAGGCACTGACACAAGTTGTTGCAAAATTGATTATAAATAGAGCCACAGAGTTTACCTACTTGTCTCAGGATCTTATGCACACACCTGCAGCTCAGCTTTGTGGTTTTTGGATAGTATGTCTTTGTGGAGAGGCGTCGCTCATTTGACTGTGCCAATCAGAATAATGCTATTGCGACTCAATACGTTTCTGATTTTCGGGTAGAGACCCTGGACTGGACACTGAGCTGGTGGGCTTTAAGTTACAGCAAACAAGTTCCAGTCAGTTCTTACCGACCTAAATAATTTCTGGAAGCACACCTACCTCTGGAAGATTCGTTAAAAAAAATGTAATACACAGGTTGCACCTTCGAAATATCTTCTCGCGTTACACCGACGACATCGAATGCGGTAAGTAGTGTACTAAACAATAACATGTTATTTCGTTAAAATCTTTATATGAAATAGGTCATAACACATACTTAAATGAAGATTTGTAATATGATATTTCCAAGCTTTGTTGAACAACTCTTTTAATTTGCGTGACTCCGTGTTTCGTTGACGCAGTTAGCCATGGCCGTTCCAACAGGAGAGTAGGCTACATACGGGGGCAGATTATGTTTATTGAAAGCCTCTTTTTCCACAGTTTCCTACGTTTACATTTCAGAATGTAATTGGTTTATTTAAAACTGCAGACGATCACATCTAAAGTGTCGAATCACATTGCAGTAGTTTTTTTTTTGTAATGCCCCTCCCCCCCCTTTTTCCATTCAATAATAGTTGTTACGTCCTTGCAGTTAGTAAATAATATGTAAATTTCCAAATAAACTTTAATTAGTTAGTAATAAATGAAATTGTAATAATATTAAAAGCCAGACTTATCACTGCAGTGTTGCTGACAGTAGTTCGCCAACAACACCAGACGCTACCATGAACGGCCAGCAGAAGTATCGCAGAAGCCGTCGCTCCACATTGCCGGCTGAGCTGGTGGTGTGGCTCAATGACACTGTTGTTGAGCGCTCATTAGGGTTGGCGAGAAGTATAATTACCTGCGCGAGCTGTGACGCGACTGTTTCCAGGTCTCACGGAAATACACTTGGCGCGCGGTGAGATTACATCAAACACGAGCGAGTGCTCCTGGCCCGCGCCGCCGTGCGAGAACTCCCGAGTACAACTACCATGTAAAGCTAGTCACGTGGCAATGTTCGCCCGCTGGAAGCAATAAGAAAGGCAAGGTATATGATCGACACTGGCAGTGTTAATACCGCCTTTATGAGCTGCGCACTAATTCAAGCGCTATGTTTTTGTCGTATTTTACCTGTGGTACTTTACGGATGTTCAAGTGCGACAAAGTCATAATTTTATATTTATATGAAATAGTGTTAGTTTTGTAGACGATACTTGTGAGTGCAGTTTCCTCCTACGATACAATTTTAGGTGGCGTACTTTTCCCATAACGGTGCGTCAAAGTCAAAATTTGCATGTTCTGCTGCCATGCAAATAGTGAAAACCAATTGATTTACGTACTTGAAAGAGTTCACAGTAAAATAACATAACATGGGGTACGTAATAAAACATTTGAAGAAATCTCGCAAACTGTTTTTCTATTTTAAAGAAATTTCTTAATTTGCATCTTTCTTTTCTGTACTTTTGCGATTTTTTTACATTCAAAATATTACGTCGTGTGTCTTTTAAAGTTTTATTGCATAGCTCATGTTATGTAAGTTCACAGTGAATTATTTTGTTTAAGTAGGTCAGTTGGTTTTCGCTATTTTCATGGCAGTGTAACAAGCAAATTTTGACTTTTGCGCCCCGTTATGAGAAAACTATGAGAGCTAAAATTGTTTCGTAAGAGTAAAATGTACTCACAAGTATCGTCTACAAAACTAATAATATTTCAAAAAAATATAACATTATGATTTTATCGCACTTGAACACACTTATAAACTGTCACTCCTATATAATTTTATTCCCGGAAAGTTTGGCGCAAAGTTAGACAGAAGCTTATATCTTGAAGATTCAGCTTGGTATTTTTCCAAATACAGCCTCTATTAATGTA
Source organism: Medauroidea extradentata (assembly GCA_003012365.1). NCBI lineage: Eukaryota > Metazoa > Arthropoda > Insecta > Phasmatodea > Phasmatidae > Medauroidea > Medauroidea extradentata. The sequence goes on along the minus strand of PNEQ01030591.1, from coordinate 6,555 downwards.
TTTTTAAATAAATCTGTCTTGAATCAGGAAGGAAGGAAGAAAAATTCAGCATGATGAGTGATGTAGGTCCTGACATCGGTAGACGCCATCCAAGTACGGTAAATAAATGAAACTGTGATCGTCGTGTGCATCTCGCGTGAAAATCTGTCGCCAACAGACCAAGGTCTCGTACGTTAGTTTCGTCACTGCTGCCAATAACTGCTGTGGTATAGTTATTCTTCACGCCATCATATACATTTCACCTAAGTCAAGTGCAAACAATTCAAGTAGTTTCAACACATCGCTCTGAAAAAATATGTAGGTTGTACGCAGCCGTACTATGTACAAATCTATAGAATCATAAAAAAATAGTGTTGCAATTTAATGCATATATTAGTTTTAAAAAAGTTTCCACTAATTTTACAACGAAAAATGCATTTAGCTTTGGTAAAAAAAAAAAAAAAAAGGTAAGGTTTTAGAGACCTGGAATATTTGCGAAATCATTTGGGAAGACGTTAGGATTAAAACTCTTGTAAACGTTAATTACTTTCGCGATTGGGTTGTAATTAAAATTTTTCATGAGGACTGTGAATCAATCACAAACATGAATGTAAAAATTCACGGTTTCCCGCGTTTTCTAGTTAGCTGTATAACTATCCAGCCGTTGTAGCAGCAACAGCCAGTGAACAATTAGCGGAGGACAGAGTGTACACAGCTGACAGGTCGTTGATCCCGCAACATTTCCGGTTCTCTTATTATGACGTCGGTTTGCGAAAACTGTAGTGATCCACCAGGGCATTGTGCTTACACACAGTGTCCTGGATAAAACCAGCGCCCTCCCTAAAAAACAAAAGGAAAAGAAATAAAGAAAACCAAATATAGTTCCCCCCCCCCCTGCTCCACTCTTACTTCACAACTTTACTAATAACCTGGACCTACCTTCTTTTCCAGTGCCATTTTTATTTTTAATGTATGTAACTGCTGGGTGGTTCCACTCCTATTCTGTCGACAGGGTTTTTTACGGTACTATGCCGGTTTTTCCCTCCCTCTTCTTAAATTATGGCTTAGCTATAGGTACACTTAGGGAGGTAGACATGGCCCCAATCGCGGCCATGTCTGCCCAATCCCTCTCTGCCGCGATGAATGCCTCCTCTGCATGAATTTTCTCCCTTGTAGGCGTATGGGGCTCAGCCCTGAGACGCACTTAGTCCCGCTCCTCCCCCGGGCCTCCCCAATAACACAGTAGATTAGGGTAGGTTAGGAAAAACATAAATAAAACTGTAGGGACTGCCATTCTTTCTACAAATAACATTAAGAGTGACTCCACGTATTCGCCATAAAAATGACTACGACAAAAACACTGCGCGCCAAATTAGTCACCTGCGCGTATAGGCGATATTATTCGTGATGCTCCCACCAGTCTCGCCCATACGGCTTAGTTTTTTGAAATCAGTACCGGATAAAAACCGTGAACTCGAGGACTTAGCGAGGGCGTGGCGCGGATGTGCGTTTGCTGGCAGAACGGTGTCGTGGAAAGCTTTGACGCTCTCGCACGCACGACGGCGCGGCTTTCTCCCCAGATAATTGACTGGCAGACCGGGGGTCGGCAATATCCTCCCCCTTCCTTCACACACACACACACACACACACACACACACGTCGTCACTTGCTAGTCTTTCTCCCTGCAGCTCAGACTGGCTTTCCTCTCTTGGGGCTCCTTATCATGTTCACACCTACAATACTGTTTCCAGCCCGTGATAAAGCCTACTTCACGATTTTAAGGAGTATCGAAAGGAATGCTCTAAAATGGTTTGTAAATTAGCCACACATGCGCATAGGAACGCTAAGAAGGTAGACATGATAAAATTGTTTCCCAGATATCCATGGTAGCACTACTCAACATTTTTATAAAACAGTCAAATGTATACTGAAGTTACTAGACTTGTATTGTAACAACTGTAAAAGTTTGTATATTTACAAGGCGGAAGTACGGTAACTGTCCCATACTGCGTTCAATTTAATTATTTCCTAAACATTTTAGGAAGTTATTTTTACAGTGTACGATGTCGAGCGGGCGACTAGAATACTCAGTCGTCAATAAAGTCTGAACTACTCATCAGAAATATAATTTTACATCCGTAAACCTCTCACGCAGAGATTTTCGGATAGTAAAATTATTTTCATATCAAAACGCGTGTATTTTTGAAATTTGGTTGTTATATAGGCCTAGATATTATCATACTAAAATTTATGGAAAGTGACAGTTTTCTATTTTTGTAGATTTTGTGCTTCAAGCCCTTAGGCTATTTTTCAAAAAAAAAAAAAACAGTTTTAAATATTTTATTCAAAAGTAAAACGTACTACCCAATAGTGCTATATAAATATACGTCTGCTGATAAAATGTCTACTCGGCAAAAAAATCTCATCTAATTTTGATGAGTAGTTCAGATATTATTGACGATTGAATGTTCCAGTCATCCGCTCGATATCGTATCTTCCCATGCCTCCTAAGAGTGTGTGGTAAATAAACTCTAAAAACACCAATTGAATTCTACACGTTTCTGAAAGTCAGTAATGAAATGTACAAAACAACATCCTAGGTAATGGTATTCGTCATCTTTACTCAGAATGATGAATTTGTTAAACGTATCTTGTACCGCAATTAAATGTACGAAATTTTGGCTTTAGAGATTTTTCTTCAGAAATACATTACTGGAGAAAATTTTTGCTCAGAAAGTTTGTTGTCTATGGTAGCGGGTTTTTGATGTTGCCATATTGGCTTCGAGAAACCTACAAATTTAAATTGATGCTTTTGCCGTGCCCTTTTAAAACTTTAGAGCGCGTGATACATAATTCAACGCTGAAAGCGTTAATCTATAACTGCAGGTTTCTTGAAGCCAATTTGCGAAAATTAAACAAAAGCAATCCTAGACAATAGTTTTAGCTAACGTTTTAAACAAAATTGTTTCCAGTGTAACGAACTTCTGAGGCACAATCTCTGACGCCGGGACCGCGTGTATTTAACTGCGGCGCAAGAGATCACGCGTAACGAATTAGTAATTCTGGATAAATATTTACTCATAAAGTTGGCAAATACCATTATCTAGGATTGCCATTGAGTATTTTATACACATTGGCTTCGAAAAAAGCATAGAAATTAATTGATGTTTTCAGCGTTTATTTATCTTACACGCACTCTTAAGGTTAGTTTATAACTAAAGCCACGAATTTGTGGCGAAAAGATTTTTGCAGCATTTTGTTTCAATGTGCACGTCGGCTGCTCTGCATTGTGATCATATAAGTGTATGTTTGTAACTGTCAACATCTTGGCGTTTTACCTGCTGATCACAGACTTATGGTGTCCCAGCAACCTTGTCAAATAAACTGAAGCAAAGAGATTTTTGTCAGCACTCAACATATAGGTCTTTTCCGCTGGTGAGGGGTGTGACATAACGTGGGGAATATGTGTGTGTGTGTATATATATATGTGTGTGTGTGTGTGTATGTATATATATATATATATATATATATATATATATATATATATATATATATATATATATATATATGGCGAAAAGATTTTTGCAACAATTGATTTCAATACGTTATTTTCGCATCTGGAGTTCTGAGTTCTGCTACATCGTCTGTAACTGGATGATTTTGCTCTCACTTGCCTTGACTAATTACATACGTACGGAGTCGCAATAACCTTATTGTTGCTGGTGCAGTCAAATGAGAGACGTGTCTGAACAAAGACATGCTGCCAATAACCATGAAGCACAGCTGCAGATGTGCACGAGAGACACTGAAACGAAGTAGGGCAGAAATATTTACGCGACAAAATCTTTGGCCCTACAAATGTGTGACGGTCTCTTTCTGCTAACACCATTAATTTTTTACAAATACAGTTCGGTGTTAAAATAGTTTATGTTCGATAAGAATGACGTAGGCCGTATATAATGTCGTCTCCGCTGGGTGGGACCACCTAGCCGTTTCGCTTCTGCTCGGCCGCCTGTTCTTGGTGCCGTGTTGTACTGGGCGAGGACAACCCCGCCCCGCAGCGCAAACAAAACATGCGCGATGGCGCGTTCAGTGGTCGCCGGATAAACACCATTGTGTACGGTGCACAATGCCTCGCGGCTCGCTACACTAGCACAAACACTGCGCCCCAACCCCGGCCTCATAACACACACTCGCCCATACGTCGTGTGCGATGCCAGCCACCGGGGGAATGTGCGACTTTTGCTTTCAAGTTCGATGTAAACAATCCTTGCTGAATACAATAAGAGACGGTCAATGCCCACGATCTTAAGAGGTTTACACAGAAACAACTTAAGCATTAATAAGTGGACTTAAGAAATAAGCAGCAGAGTCGTAAAAATGAGCGTACACGATAGCGAGGTTACTGCCTAAGTATTAACGACCAATAGGAACAGACTTTGAGTATTATATTTTTAACTGTATTGATTATACTGAAGGCTATAGTAAAAAATCGTTCAGTAAAATGTTTAGGAAATAATAATTGCTAAGTGATATTTTTTATCAAAATCATTAGTTAAGCGACAAATTACATTTTCCTGAAAAATGCCCCGTCTTGTATGTGCTTTGCAGTTCAAGAAAGATGGCGATTATCGGGCGACTTATAAATGGCTTTATGAGAATACCGACACATTTGTGAATTGTTAAACTTACGATTTCCACTGTCTAACTAGAGCAACAAGCAATAACAGTTCAATTATTGTATTTGTTTCGGTTTAAATCAGTGTGATGTGAAAAAATTTATATCCTCTAAGTTCTGCTACTTAAGGCCACGGATCTCTATTTATGATATTTTAGTAATTATAATTTTTTAAATCACGATATATCGCAGATATTGCAAAACCGTTACATAGAAATGCTGGAAATTGTTTGTACTACGTAGCCTAATTTTTTCGGAACATTTTCATAATGTTGACTAACTCTTGACTAAGAAAATTTTATTAAGTCGATAGGTAGTTAGCCAAAATTATAGAAACGTATGTTCCGAAAAAAGACTACATAGTCCAAACAATGAATTTACAACATTTCTACGTTAACGGTTTTAGGGTGTTTGTTCCCTTTCATGATTTAAAAAATAAACTCGCAAAAACACCTTTAATAGGAGGACCACCGCCTTAAGGGCGCCGCCTAACACACGCAGAATGTTGTCACCAAGGAAAGTGTCGGTCAGGCGAGTGATCTGCGGTATTACTGCATGACATTTCACTGACTTGCGGTTTAATATAGGCAGGTTTAACATAGCCGTCTCTTGTAAAAGCGCATGACCATCTATTTGGCAACTACGTCAGCTTTTTTATCTCTCCTACTGCGGTGGCGTTCCCGTTATTCGTCTTTATGAAAGACAGTCTGACGAATTCAGGAAGTACATTGCCGTATAAGAGCTCAAAGCTCTATTGAATCAACCTTTGTTGGTAGAACTGCAAAATCGAAGGTCGCTGCCTTCTACTAGATACGGCTATGGTATGGATAGAAACATGCAAAATTCGCGTTATCACTTGGTAGCAGACTAAACGTCACTTCCATATACACAACAGAGTATTATCTGCGATTCAATTGGCCACGAACGTTTATGTGTTGTCATTTACGAGTGTTACGTCTTTACAGAGATTGGCCTCTCTACCTTGTAAGCATTCTCCGCGGCAAGTCACAATATCGGCCACCGGTAGACGTCAAACAAGCCTATTGTCACTTGGAGTCTAGTCAGCTGTCAGAAAATAACGCGAATTTTGCATGTCTTTAGGTATGGAACATTAATAGAGACCTGGAAAAGTCGCGGGTTCATTGACATGTAGGCTAGTCTCTAAGAATATCTACGTACTTAACAGACAACAACTGTGCATTAGCTGCCCGCTGACACGGTGAAACAACACGACTTGGCCTCTATTTACTTGATTCTGTATTATTGGTTCAACGCTCTCCAGGAGGAGTCAAATATAGCAAGAGACAGTTGAAAAAGTGACACGAACTTATAGTTGTTTGAATTCATGCTTGTGTCCAAAATAAAACGCCAATTTTACAGGTCCCTAAACATTAACAATTGTTGAAAAAAACGTCATTTGAAATATCTAGGTTTCCAAAAGTCACTATGGAAAAACTACAAAGGAGCATACCTAGCAACTTGTGTTTAGTAACTTTTTTTAAGCGGAATATTTGGCCAGAATGACGCTTTTCTGAGTCACGACCTCCGATTCCGAAATTACGAACATTTTATTGAGGCACAGCGTCATTCTGGTAGCCTCGGCCGGTGGAGTCAGTATCGCTTTGAGCCTCCTTACAGCGATGGCTTTCCCTGATTCGTTTATTGTCCTACGTACAGGCAAAACAGGGAAAGCTATTGCTGTAAGTAGTAAGATAATGTAGGTTCCAGGACAACGGCTGCTGGCTGTGGTGCTGTGGTGCCGCTGATGACGCAATCAACATGGCCGCCGTGACGTCACTGTCCGCCATCTTGGATTACGTCACTGCCCGCCATCTTGGATGACGTCACTGTCCGCCATCTTGTTTTTGAGTCCGCCATGTTGTTTTTGGATTTTCCAA